>JAMKCH010001249.1:0-52727 GCA_023653785.1 Ophioderma brevispina
GACCAATAGTGTCCAAGATACTAGCCTCAATGCACTGACAGCAGTATACCCACATTGACATTATGCTAATTCTGAGATATCTGTGTATCCAGACCTGGCATTTTGAGGAGGGGAGGGGGTCAATGCCAAGATATGCCATTGCAATGCAATGACCATCCAGGCACTTCAATTTAGTATGAAACCTCATTCAAGCCTTAGGACATCATCAGTTTCATATTTGCAAACTTCTTAATAAAGTCTGTAAGGTCAATGAGGCATGCTTGTACATTACAGGGGGGTTTCCCTATATTTCCCATCAAAATCATGTCTACTGTGTGTTTTGTGCCACACTGACTTCATGATACACTGGATCAGTCAAATAGTCTAGCCAAAGCTGGGAAGAGAGGGAGGCGGTGGTAGTGGTGGGGGGCAGGAGAGAGAGAGAAAGGATGAGAGATAGAGGTAGAGAGAGAAAGCACAGACTCGAAAGCCCATTTGATTCACTGCACAGTGTATATGTGTTTGCTAAAATATGTGACCCAACACACAAACACATGAGCACAAAAACATGAAGCACACATCAGGGCAAGGTACAAAATTCAGATATGGATTGCTTTCGTACATGTACATGGTTGTTTTCGCATGTCTTTATTTTTGTGTACGAGTCTGAGCTTCAAGTTGAGCACAAATTTAAAAGCCTGAAAAATTTTTGACCCGTCCCTTAAGGAGGTCCTTCAAGTTGGTTAAAACCATAAAGTGAAAAATACACTGCCTAATTGTTCATTTCTGTTAAAATGATGAAAAAATTATAGCCTCATGAAAATATTGCACTGCTCAGCAGTTCAAGAACACACTGACGTCAAATTCAAATCAATACGCTTCTCTAATCAAAAGTCAACTTAAGTTGGAACGTCATTTTTAGCTGGGCTCCATCAAGAACTCATTTTGTTTGAAGATACTAATAATAACCTTCATATTGTTTTAAACAAAGAAATGACTAGAATACATTGATGTTTCTTTGACGTACCTTTTCCATTGCATTTAGAAGAGAAATAAATGTATCTGAGAGAAATTATGCCTCAAGGCTCAAACATTGTAATGTTAAACCATGCAAATGTATTGTATTTTTTTTAACTTAAAGAGACACTGGCACATTTGAAAAAGTGCACCCTCAAGATTTTTCAAAATTTATATTGCATGCTTGTAAAGCTTTTATATACAGTAGCCCTCACCTGAAATCATTAAGACCAATTCAGTGCCCTTATGGGTAAACAACAATTTTGTAATGACTCCGGTGACATTTATTCAGCAGACGCCAGAAATGACATTTAACACAGGAAAACACACGCCGAAGTTGATTTCCACGGCATACAACCTATTTGACCAGTCTGTGACTCTTGTGGTTTCAATCAATGAGAACAAGTCTATGATATTCATGTAATAGACATGTAGCATGCGCATTTGTTGATTAAAGTTACGGCTAACTTAAAGACGCTATCAGTGATTCATCCAAAAGTGGCAAAATATTTGAAATTTGCAGGAATAGCTTAAAAGTGTACGATAAGTCTGTAGAATTCTCGTTACTTTTTCCAACTGAAAAATTGACAGAAAAGGAACTAGACGGCACAGTTGTGTTTAGCAAACACAGCTATATTCGCATGTGCCATGCAGAAACCTTTGATCTCTGGGGTCGAGATACCCAACATGCACATCAGGGTGCCCTGTGGGCAATAAGCCCACCAAGTTTGAGCTCTGAAGCTCCTGTGGTTCTTGACTTATGGGCAGCCCTCTACATTTTAGCATTTTGTGCCCTGTATCCCTTGAACTTTAACCTCTGGGATCGAGATACCCGAAAGGCACATCAGGGGCTCAGGGGCTATAAGCCCACCAAGTTTGGGCTCTGAGGCTGCTCTGGATCTTGAGTTATGGGTGGCCCCCTATGTTTTAATGGCGACTCTTTAAAGTGACATGAGATTTTTTTAGGATACGAATTTCTCTCAAATTGCACAGGATTGATTGTAGACCACCTACCAAGAACGTCTCAAAGGTTTATTGGACAAACAAGTACAAAAGAAAACAGCAAACCTTGTTTTGAACTTACCTGACTATCGTAACTGTCCCCATAGAACACCGTGCTTTGACTTTCTGTCGTGCACGAGAGAAAGTACTAAATCATCATATTATTACATAAAGACGGGTTCGAAAAACAATTGAGGGCGCTTCTTTCTGGAAATCTCCTCATGTCTCTTTAATTTTCCCATTTTCCTACAAACTGCACACACAGCTTTTTAATCAGGATTTCAACCCAGTAATTTAAAATAATGACAAGTTCACTGACATTGAAGTTGTCATTTAAAAGCAGGTAATTATCACAGTATAGCAGCATGTATTTATTTAAAAGTGAAAATTTGTTAAAGATGGGGAGGGGGTTATGGTTCAAATAAAACCTTGAAAAAAACTCAACTGATTGTGATTGTACATGGTGATGTTATAACTAAGCAAAATGTTTACATCCAAATACAAAATGAGGAATTTCTTCCAGAGTAATCATGTAAGACTAGACACTAGACCAACAATTGACTTCAAAATCTCAATTTGTTCAAAAGTAAAGTTGGAATGAGGCTGTGGATCTTGAAATGCCCCCTAAAATTTAGAACTTTATAAATTATACACCCAGACCCTTAATAGTCTGAGAGTACATTGAGTCCATCCCACAATGCACTGGATTTGGGAAATTTCTTTCAATAAGGTCATGTGATCTCACAAAATCTATACTCTTAACACATAAACCCTGACTTTTACACTCATTTCAGCCCAAAAGGTGCTAGTACTTAGGGAATTTTTTGTATGATCATGAAATATTTTTTATTAACTTTTTTAACACTCTTATCCCCTAGTACTGACATGTGTTTAGTGCAGTACAGACACATTCCAATGCATTGTGGGATTGATTCAAAACACTCTCTGCCGAATAGTAATGGTAGTGTTGTTTTCTTGTGGTGTGCAATTTTTGTATTATTTAGGAAACTAAAGTATGGAAGTTGTGACTGTGGTTGTTTCATTATCGCTCTACCAGTACCAATACAATACAGCATAGCCTACAATAAAATATTATCACCTGCAATTAAATATAATTTATTAACATTCAAATAAAAGAGCTAGTGCAAAACACCTGTTAATGTGTGCACATTAAAATTAAATAGAGTTCTGAATACGTAGAAATTACATATCGTGAAATATTTATCAGCTCAGACACCTAGTCTAAACTACATCAGGATTAAAACTTATGAATATATTGAAGTAAAATATTTTGCTTGGTTTGGTTAGCTTTGTTTTCTTTGTTTGTTTTTTACTTCTACGATGATTTTGTACTTTTTCTGACAACAAAAAGTCAAAAATGGGCCAATCCGGTTGTGCTATGCAGCAAATCTGCATGCCTGTGTGTGCATGTGCATGCCTGTGTGTGCATGTACATGTGTGTGTGTATGTGTGTGTGTGTGGGTGTGTGTGTGTGTGTGTGTGCATGTGCCCATGCATGTATGGGGTGTGTGTGGGGATGACATGCACTCTTCAGATAAAAATGCACATGTAAGCACCATAGACAAGTGCTACAAGATTGCATTTTCAGATGTTGTCATGGTAACTGATGCTGCATTCATCACCTCTTTACCCCCACCTGACAGTTAATATGCCAACATCATAAAAACAACTTATTTCAACAAAAAAAGTGTGATAAATATAACAATGATCATGAAAACATCCATTATTTCTCACTTAATCCTATTCAAATCTTACTAAATCACGACAGTAGTCATGCATGCATTAGGTGATCCTCTCCCCTTATTTTCAGAAGATAACCCTATAACACATACGTGTGGCTATTTCAATAACTGTAATCAACAATGTGGATACATTAAACACACATCACTTAATTCCAAAGCTACTTTAAGCCTTTTTGGTGGGAATCACAGCTTAAAGTGAACTACAAGTAACCAATTTCAACAACTTTCAACTCACATTAACTTTTACATTGCCTTCTACAGGTCTGTAGCTAAATTATTGACTTTCTGTAGGGAAATGTTTTTACACAATTTCCTATTCATGTTCAGTAGTGATTTAAGCAAACACTTAGCGAGTGGTGACATTTTAATACATGTGCAAGAAAGTGCCATTACATTGTGCATATATCCCCTCGTATTGTATAACCAGTAACACTTTAATACACTCTACAGGAATACAAACATGAAACATATCATGAATATCTCCCCCCCCCCCCCCGATGTAAATTTCTACCATTACATCACACGTCAATACCATCTTTTCAATCCTGGTTGGGGCATTAGATGTGACAGCCTTGCTTTCCCCCTTACAAATGCATAATATTGACGAGTGCCCCTAAAAAGGAAAATATACATTTATTCATACGCACAAGAAGGTAACACTGAATATACTATGCAAGGCAACCCACAGCTCTATTCTCCCACAAAACGCTGTTGCACATGCAACATGTTAATAGCCAAGTGACGTTTGTCTTGGTTCGCAGGGATATTCTAGTACAGAGGCGACATCGCATTCCTTCTTTTTTTCCCCAGAAAAAAATTTAAAACAGATTCGCCTTAAAAGCATTCATCACACCGATAAACCGTAAATTTCGTCACAGACGGTAACACAACGCTATACAATCGATGCGCGCATCTCCACACATTGTGTCTTTATTTAATCAACTTCCGCCGAGTGCCAAATTCAAATGAGTTACTTCCTCCCGACACTAGTGAAAAATAAATCCAATGAAGTTTCCGTCTTTTTTTCTCTAACTCTCTATCGCTCTCTTCTTCTTTGCTGATTAGGTGACCTTGCTCTTAAGCTGAGGACACAACGCTATTTTATAATGCCAACCTGATGCAGTGAGCGTAGACTGGTATCAAAGCCCTTGACCGCTTCTACTCATCTTCTCTTTGTTTTTTTTCTTGATGCATCCTTCAAGTTACTAATCAAGCAATTTATCCGAAATAAGTAAATATGTGAAAAATAGTCTAAATGCTGACTCAGAGATTTTGAAAAATAATATTTTTGTGTATTAATTAAAATAGTCAACTAGAACAAAAGATAGTCCCCTAAATGCTCAATTCCAAAGTTTGAGATGACTTGGATTTTTCGTTTTGAAGCAGTAAACATTTATGTATAGTATAACATTGTCATAGGATACCGTGTATAACAAAAATTCCAGATCCGGAATTTTATAACAAAGTTGCGATTTTTTATATAAAAGACTTCGATTTGAGCTTAGTTATTTTGGACAGCGATTAGTATAGGAACAAGCATTATGTATATGCAAAAACCTTGAATTGTTTGAAAATTGAGGGCGCCCTCATCGGGAAATCTGAGTCAGCCTTTAATTTTAAAACTCAATTCCAGTGAACAAATAGTAGTGTTGCAGCCACAGCAATAAACAGGTACAACACTATAAAATTGTTGAAAAAAGTTAATAAACATTTATTGTACATGTTCTATCATGTAAGTCAGTGATTATGAAAAGATATCATAAAAAACCACTGACCTAAGACCAATGCATTCTTCATGCCGATTTCAAATATGGTTGTAGAATTTCACAATTTTGATATTTTTAAGAGGAAAAAAAATTAACAATTTTGATATGAATGGCTGTAATCACCTGTGCTGAGCCCCAGAGGGTTATGATACCTCATATGCACCCCAATCATAAAACTGATACAAATTGAGGTCCCACTCGGGTTATTACTCACTATCTGTAGCTCTCTGAACTACATCGAAGCACCCACTACTGATAATTTGTGTCTTTAAAAACGACAAGTGTAGATTTTGCTAGCCTGCGCATTTGCTAGTGTCAAGGGCTTCCCATCTGTCGTACTGCAATCAATGGCTGTTGATGATGTTCATCTACGGAGTATTGATCTTCCATCAGTCTCACTCTCCGAGGGCAACCAGCATGAAAATACCTCCACACAGAACCGTGGATTTATTCTGTGCGCATACCTCATCGCACCCTTCTTAGAATATTCATCTCTTCGCTGCCGACATTTTTAGCCAACACCGGCAAATTTAACGTCTATTTTTGGAAATCAAATCCACAAGCAATAAACCAATTAAAATCATCGACATATGCATGGTAACATCAAACAGCAGAGTTTTGCTACAATATCATGTGGGTAAATTCAACATCGATATATACCTAAAAATAACATTCTCTTAATTTTGCATATTTTAAAAACAAAATAATACCCTCTGGGGACATATTGGACACAATCTGGCAACCTCCATAAATTGAGCGATTTGGTAAGTTGAGTAAAAGCCACTTCCAAAGGACACGCGCATGTGATCTACGGCACAGGTAATAATGATGGCACACTCAGCCGTGTCGGCTGTCAAGTTTTCACAAAATTAACCGTCTTTGTACAAGTCTAAGAAAGAAATTGCCCATAAGATATTGATCAGTGGCTAGCTCCAAATCCTTCATTGACAAAAAAAATTGCAAGATGGTGTCACCGACACAGGATGGATGGAAATGACTACAATACACTTTACGAGTCACTGCCTAATGTGCTACTAAATTTATTTCAGTATTCACCATTTTAAGTAACACTACTACAAGAACAAACAAAAAATTGTGATTGTAGTATTCAGTTCGTGGGAGAGCGTGGTCTAGTGGTTGGGATGCTTGCCTGTAGCGCAAATATACAAAAACAAAAATCCCGGGTTCGAATCCCGGTGGGGTCACTTGCTGGGATTTACTCGGGTGCTCAATTCTGGATTTAATCTGTATACGAGCTATTGATTAAATACAGAATACCGCTCTCCTCCATGGTTCACTTGGAATTGGGCAAATGATCATGAAAGCATCCCGTCCTTCGGAGGGGACGTTAAGCCGTCGGTCCCCGTGTACGAGAGTCACAACTGTACATGTACTTCGCAGTCAGTGTCGAATAAGAGTAGGGTGTAAACCCCTGACTGTTCCCATCCGCCCCAGTCTCAAAAACGCGGGCCATGTTAGGAGCGTCCGTATCATAGATACACGCGGCCCCGGATCGGCTTACACAGTTGAATAAATCCTGACAACCACCAACAAGCCATTACGAATGACTTGTGGACACGCTAAGAAGAAGAAGAAGAAGAAGTTCAAAGAGATCGAGTAATATTTCCAACAGGCAAAATCTTCTGCTTGCAATTTACAAAAGCTTAATGGATATACAAACAGCCTGTCAGCATTTTTTGTGTTGCAAGATGTGGATGACTATAATGGAGTAAAATGGGGATGTCACGTGGTGGTCAACCGGGTCCCCCCATCTAACCTTGTCCCTGTATACAATTACGGACCACCGTCAGTCCCCTAAATACCACTCTCACAAAAAATTGCACCAAAAAATAACCTGTACAGTTGATTCAAAGTATTTTACCAAAAGGTCATATAACAAAACGGACACATCTATTGGTGACTCAAAAATAAATGTGTGAGAGTCGTTTGCATGGAACGATGTGTGATCACTACTTAGCTGGCCAGACTGATAACATGTAAAAAGAATCTAATTTGACATGGATATTAATAGACACAGCGACACAAACGCATCTCAAAGTAACACACCTGTTTCAATATCCTGACATTTTTTTTTAGTTCAAACAAATCGCTAGCTGTTTGAGGCCTTTTCATCTTAGATAATAGACACACCTATTATGCACAGAGTCAAATACATCTCTCTCTCCCATTTCCCTGCATTTTCCCCTTTCTTTATGTTTACATAATCCCCTAGCAATTTCTATCTAGTCCGCTGATTGGTAACGGATACGGCTCCTGTTAGAATTGGTTCGAGAAATAAATCTTTAATTTAAAAGGATTCTTAAAAGTTGGAAAAAATAGAATTTAATAAATATTTAAAGGGACCGTGGGCGAGTCTGAAAGAACTGTTCTTGCTATTTCAAGAGGGTTTGAAGGGGTGGCTTTGAGTGTATTGGTCGTCTGTTTTAAGAACGCTAAGAGAAGACTGGTACAATTCTACATGAATCATGGGGGGGGGGGGGTAAAGGTGCCTCTTCCAATTTATGTGTTCTCTATTTAAAACCTGACAGTCACATACACCCACAGCCAAACTTAATGGGAAACAAACTTGTGGTTTTGATGATAAACAAGATAAATGAATACTGCAATGTACTACAGATTACTGTGCTAATATTTATTATGGTTAACCATTAAAATGAAAGGTTTAGAAAGGAAAGCATTTGGAGGCTAAAATTTCTGTACAACAATGAGAAAAATATGGTCTTTGATATGGTGTAAACATTGAAACAACTTCCCAATTAAATCAGGGGGATTCTAAAGACAGCTGGAACACACGCCTTTAATAACAGCTAGAAATAAATTCACTTTGTGTCACCCAGAACATTTAGACCACCATATGCCAGCAAATAAGACTTTGACAGAGTCTAATCAAAGGGGCACCTTAACGTGATTGTGCATCTGGGTATATACCGTCTAAATGTGGCAAACGAAAACTTGACGAAGAGTCTCGGAGAGAAAGAGAAAAAAAATCCAGCATTTGAGATAAGAGTGATGGAGCGAGCTAACAAGCAACTGTGCAGAGTACGGTACCATGGGATTTCAATATCTACACATTCGGCATATTGGTTATGTCTCCCCAATTCTAGGATTACATGCCGGATCGAACATTTGCCTAGACTTTCTGCCTCTTTCTGTGATCGAGGAGGAGGAGGAGGAGGAGAAGGAGGAACCATTTGTTAAATAATCAAGCATGTGTGTACATGTTGGCCTCCTCCTTATTACTCCTGCACCAAGTGGAAATATTACCAGTTTACACATGGTCGATGATACACAATTATCGCTGATTGCGATGCCGGGTTATTTATGTTGGCTCCAATTCTACTCTTTGGTCGTATTATGCAAGGATTTGAATGCACGTCACAAAGGACATGTGTAAATTCACAAACAAATTACACGTCTCAAGAGCACCGAATACGGTCTGTAATACAATTGGTGTATTAACCTAGCCTAAAATATTCAAGGGGAAATGGTGATAGTTGTAGTAAGTTTTTCACTCGAAACAGTTTATTTCAACTTATTCAACAAAATGGGGTTAATATGTGGATTTGGGGCAGACACTAAGGTACGACAGCTTAGAGTCATAATAAATATTATCCACTGCTTAAGTATAAATGCCTTCAGCAATGTTCTTTCAAATTCTTCAAAAATCAAAGCATAGTAGTGAATATAATATCAGAATTTTGCTGGTGCAACAAAATATGCCAGAAGTATAACTTCTCTTGCTTATTTACCAACCAATGAGATGTTTTGTCTCAACACTATTTGGATCATTCCCTGGGTAACTGACCAATCATGATTTACCTTGCATACTCAGCTATTGCACTTGGACAAGAAATGCTTAATTCATCAGCATCACTATGTTCGCATTGTACCAGCCTGAGCTTTAGAATTAGCTCCCACGTCAAAACTAAATGCACTCACTTTGGTAAGAAAACAGATCGCAAAATGTTCAACTCAACTGGTTCATTCACAGAGATGTGTCACAAATCCTCTTCACAAATTTTGCATCAATCATTTATCCATGCTCAGAAAGATTCCGACAGCCAGAAGTCATCCACGCATATTTAATGTAAGTGATAAGCTGCGATTTGCTAATCCGGAACATCAAAAAATCATCAGAATCAATGTATTGGTATCTTTGTTATTGGTATGGGATGTGCTAACATAACCTGCCAGTGATTGCTTTGAAATTGTGTATTAAAGACAGAACAGTAGATTTTAAGGTGCAAGGAGAGATTTCACATATCAGGTGTCCCTAAAAAATCGAAAGTACTGATTTTTGCCCTGATGTAAGGCTTTCTATAAAAAATAACCCCATCTGAAAGGATTAAGCTGAGAAATGTTTTTTGGTACAAAAAATTTGAAATTTCTAATTTCGTATAGTAGCAAATACGAAATTCAGCCTATGTTTTATATTGAAATATAAGCAAATCAGAATCGCCTTTTTCCTCTCTTTTTAAAAGGCATTTCTGTAGCCAAATACAATTTAAGAAATCTATTGAGTATCTAGTCTATATGAAATTACTATTATGACACAATATTTGTGTGCCTCCAAAATCTCTTGCTGCACCTTTAAGGCGTCTGAAAGTCGATGTTATGTTTCGAGTAACCCGCCCGCGTTATGATTTTTTGCCCGCGTTTGAGATGCAGAAATCCCTAAAAAGTTCATTATTTTGTATTTGAAAGAAAATATTAAGGTTTCTTCTTGTGATCACATCTTGTGAATGTGATTTTAGTAGATTTTAAACCGAAGAACAGTTGCAAAATCTTTTGACACAATATTGTAGGTATTAGAGCATGCTGAAGGTTGGTGAAATGGCTGTTACTGCAAAATTACGAATAATGAATGAAAAATGAAATAGTTGCCTCATTATGATTTGCAAAAAATGTTACGGGAAACATAACATTGACTTTCATTGGCCTAAAAGTCTGACTTGTGATCAAAACAGCCTTTCCCTTTATATTAAATTGTCCCCGATATTTAAGTGCGATATTTTGCACTGTGACCTGTACAAATTGACCTCAAACATGTACATTTTTTATTATTTTTGTTAATTCTGTACTGGTGTTTAGCACAATCAGCTGTTTAGCGTACATTTTGAGTCGCCATCGCTGCTTGTCAATTTGCAGGAGATGAGAAATTTATCAAATACTTGATTTTTAAAACTATTTGGCAATTTTTTTCTATATTAAAGAAATGAGGACTTCTTTTTTGAATCCATGGTTTTTGCCTATTTGGGATGCTTACCAGTGTATTAGATCACAGCTGAAGTGAATAAGCCAACTACACCAGCATTATGTAACAAGATCATTAAGATGATAATTTGGAATTTTCTGTCATGAACGACAGAAAATAAAAGCATTTTTTTCTTAGGGGATGATTACATTAGCAGATATTGTTTTGTTTTCTGTTTTACTTGTTTGTCCAATAAACCTTTGAAACATTCTAGGTAAATGTTCTACAACTGATCAAGTACAAATAAAAAAAATCCTCCTGTCCCTTTAAAGTAGTTTAAAGGTGCTTGTTCCGATTTATATATATTGTGTTCTCTACTTCATATGAGAGCCTGGCACTTGCACATACACCCCATCAAGTACCGTGAGAAACAAACTTGCGGTTTTGATGGTAGATGCAATAATGCATGTTGCAAAGCCCTATTCAATACTATGCTAATATTGATGGTTAACCACTAAAACAACATTTTTTTGATTATATCTTGGGAATGAAATGGATTTGAAGGCTCAAATTTCAGGACGACAATGAGAAAAATACGGCCTTTCATCTGATATCAAAATCGATACTACTTCCGGGTAAATCAGGGGGGGCCCAAAGGTGATCGGAACACACACCTTTAAAGGAATTGTACACACTTATCCCTGATTTAAAAGCTAATATAATAAATGTATGACGTTTTATCCTCTCCCATTTTCGTTGCTTATCCCTTTAATACTCATCAAATACCTTCCTACTAAATTTAGTATATATGCTAAGGATTATTATAAACATTGCTTCCCACCCCATTCCTATCGTCAAACATGCCTGCACCTTACATTTTACAAACATTTTTTAACCTATTTCACTTGAGCCCTTGAATTACCCCAGCCCACTGGCATAATGCCACAGTAAAATAAGGTCACACAGTCAGTTGGTTTTTCTCCATGGGCTACTTCCACCTGATGTAAGGAAGTACATCCAGGGCCTCTTTCTTAATGTTAAATACATTGCCAGGCTAGCTGTAATTTATGAAGATCTTGTTTATTGATTTGACACGGCTCGGTTGTATCTGACAGCTCTGCGCCTATGTGGTACAAGCATTTCGCCTGTAGAAATATTTAATTAAGCGACAGCTTTTCCCCTAAATATTTTACTTTGCAAGATCTCAGGTGCCATATGATCAAAGGTTAAAGAGATTATCTAATCAGCTGAGCACTGCCAATTCTTTGACACAAAATCGCATCACAAATGACACAAGGTTGAGGTTAAAAATGTAATAACATACACAGTAAATAAAGGGGCAGCATATAAAGTGAATCCTCCTTTAGTCTATCAATGTATCACCATATTGCAAAGGTCAAAACCCGCACCATAAATGTAGGGTGAAATGACCCCTTTGCATATGATAAAAGAGCAAGAGCTAATTGATACTGCAATCAGCAGATTCTCCATGGAAATTATGGCACACAATGTTTCTACCAGAGACAAATCCAACCTGGAATAACCCAAACTACAGGGCATAACCAAGCCTAGAAAAAGTGCGGGAACAGGGAACCTGGTTCCTTGGAAATCTGGCTATTTGGAGGGAATTTTGGTCATGTAAATAAAGAAATACATAAGAATTAAAGGGAAAATTTTGCAATCTTGGAGGGAGATTTTGCATTCTTGGAGGACAATTTTGATTGTGTTACTGGGAAATTTGGCATTTGTCCAGCCCTGGGCATAACTATTTGGACTTGAAATAGTGGTAGGTACAAACCACTTCAAAATTGCTGTTAAATTCCAACCCTCCAGTATTATGCCAAATTGATGGAGGGCTTGCATGTAGCCAGTACTGGGGAGGGGAATTGATGTCCCAATGGATTGATTACACCTCAATGGACTTTTGACTGTAGGGATGAGATTGATGGAAAATTGTTTAAAAGACACCTGGGAAAATATGTTTTTACTAGCATTTTGGTACCATTAGCTCATAAATATTAAAATATTTGTAAAGTATAATAATATGTTACACTATATTATATCATATATTTGTAGGGTTCCAGACCCATTCTTCTAAAATCCAAATAATTTTAGTATAACATCATTTCATTAACAGCAAGATTGCCGATGCCTGTTGTTATTCTGGATGTTCAAATATCAAATTTTCAAGCCAAAAAACTTTTAAATGATACCACAAAATAATGTTAGAGTGTTGCCAAAAACTGGTACAGATAGTCTGCCATTCTGGTTTTGTTTGCGCAGTGAATCCTTGATACAGAGGGTGACAAAATTGTAGGCAGTCAAAGTTCTCGTTTGGTTGGGTAATACACTGGTATACAATCTTATTGCTGAACAGGGTTCTTGTCACACTCACCAGAACATACCACTTCTGTTCTGAATGACTAACCAAGACAGTCAAAGACTGATCCCTGTACTGTCTTTTGGAATGCATTTAAATAGTATACGCTCCAATGCGCAAGTTGCCGGATTTAAGACAAGGCAAAGTATTCACGATATCTGTTGCTGTCCGAATTGCTTCTCTGGTTCACAAGTCTACCGTATGTCTGTTTGTTGACTTGTCAGCTTCCTGTTTACTTATTCATTTGTTTCTTTACTTGCGTATTGGCTCATTTGCCAACTATTAATTTTTAGCAGATAAAACTCACCTGAAGATACAAGAAGAACAGGTGGAGAACAATTTACAGAGACGACTTCTACGGCTAGCTCCAGAATCCTGTAGAAAAAAACAACAGATACGCAAACATGGTTAGCCATAACAATCCACTGGACACGACTGGTAAAGCAGCCAATAATTGAGTACCATTATCAAGTTTCCAACAAAGCTGGGTAACCATTAACAGTAAATATCTTCTTAGCCATTTCAGTTAGGTAATACACATCTGTATGCAAGTGAAATGCCATCAACCATTACCAGTAGCCTAGCTATCTTCTGTAGAAAGCAGTTAAAACATAATCCATGTCAATTGGCATGGCATCTCTTCATAAGATATGACCCTGCTTCTTTTCACTGACTGCATTATTTGATTGTTCTTGACAGGTCTTTCTGAACTTAATCAGCATCTTTCTACATTTGAGGACTGGTAATTGTACACAAGGGCAATATATCATCTGATCTGCATGAACTTTAGAAACTTGTAATGCAAGTTAACCTTGAACGTCATCATTTGCAACACTGTGTTTAATTCAGCAGGTATCTCATTTAACCCTTTCATTTTATTGTAACCTTTGAAAGGATGTCAAAAGGTGGCTGCTTACATTGCTACCGGCAGAAGCCACTCTCATTAGCTCTTTAAGAGTACCTGTATACGGGAGCCATTTAATACACATTTTATGAAATCAATAATTAAGATAAGTGCTTAAAAAAATGAAAATGTAATGGACTTGGGAAAAAGGGTTGAAGGAATTGTTTTTTAATTGTTATAAACCAATGTTTGAGTCAATAGGTTTTAGGGTCAGATGGATAACACCAACCAAACTTTTTTTTATGCCTAAGCTCCAAAACTGGCAAAATCCTTTTGATTTCTTATTTCACATTTTCAAAGCAGTGAAAGGCAAAAAAAGGCATGAAGCCTCTCCAACATTTGATAAGACGGAATAAAAATATACGAATAAAAAAATTCGTCATTTTCAGCACTGGTGGCTGCCATCATTGTAGGCAGACAGGAAATTTGGAGCGTTAAAATATGGTGAGATATCACATCCAGGGAGGTGAGAAGAGTTATGAGTATTGTTTGGCAACAGTTGATCGTTGTATATTGGGAATGTTTGTACTTTAAAGTGGGGTAGTCATTAAGAGAGGTCAAATATGGTGAGTTACGCATTATTGGCAGAGTTAGATATGGCAAAGTTTGGGATGTGGCGTCTTATGTTGATGTATTGGGATGGTTTGAAACCCTACAAAATTGAAGGCCTTTTTGTACAGTTTTAAATGTGGTGAGTTAATTCAGAGTATTGCAAGAGTTGTGTTTCGTAAACATTCTGGTTAGGGATGGTATTCAGAGGGATAAATATATGGTATGGTTAGTTGTCACCTTCACAGTACAGAAAGTATTTTGATGTAATATACTATTTCATATATTGAAAAGTAATGTTGGGAAGAAGAAAACAAACTAGACAACTCCAGGAGACTATGCCCGTTACGTATGATGAAGTCATATTGACCTTTGACCCTTAACGATGGCTCTTAGAACGGGGTTACTGTGGACACTTTTTCACTTTTCATTGATGCCTACAAGATGGCATAGCTATGTAGGTCAATTAAGCTTCTTTTATATTTGACCCCAAAAAAAAAAAAAAAAAAAAGGTATTCAGAGGGGTAAATATATGGTATGGTTAGTTGTCACCTTCACAGTACAGAAAGTATTTTGATGTAATATACTATTTCATATATTGAAAAGTAATGTTGGGAAGAAGAAAACAAACATTTTCTGAAACTCTGTGGTAACTCGCCATATTTAAACTCTCGGAATAACCTGCCCTAATTCAAAATGTAAACTTTAAAACCGGTCATAACACACCACATAACACTTTTCTTAATGTAACTCTTCTAATACTCTGAAGTTAACAACTCACGATATTTTAACTCTCGAAATGACCTCCCACTTCAAGTACAAACATTTCCACTAATCACTACAACACGCTACATCACAGCGTTTGCTAAATATAATTCTTCAAATACGTTGCTTTTGAAGTGACAACTCACCGCATTTTAACTCTCCAAAAGACCTCCCTACTTTTAAGTACAAACATTCATAACATGACTTTCCGTCGATTGATTTTTATTTCCGTCGGTTAATATTTTCTATATTATGTTCTCATTACATACAGCATATTTCAGAATCCTTCATTGTGCAAATAAATTTGTCAGGTAACATAGTTGATAATTCTGAATAAGATGTCCTATTCATTTGTATGTATAGTGTGGTAGCTAGCTGTAGCTATAATGTCCAATGGCGGTGCCCATGGCTAAGGGACGAATTTATTTATTCGTATTAATAAATTCGATCCAACTGACTGTCCAATGGCACCCTCTGGAATCTTCAGGATTATAGTCGCTGTCAGAATTTCTCAGGCAAGCCGAACGCACGCAATGTATTATGCAAATTAAATCGCGGTATAGGCGCACGCCACCCGACCAATTACTAATCGCGTGATGCTTGTCAAGAACTTATTTGTGCTTCCGGGTTGGCGCACATCACGCTGCGCGTACTGCAATTTTGCCTAAGAAATTCTGGCAGCGATTATAGTTTTTCATGACAAAGACTCATTAAATGATTGTCTTTATGAATCAACCCTTAAAGACACTATCAGTGATTTGCTAAATCAGCAAATCGAAAAAATCATCAAAAATCAGATTTTTGCATGTACGTAACAAGTACAGGTATCCTAACATACCCTGCAAATTATAAGACCAGAAGCAACCTAATAAGGACAGAATCAGAGATTTTAGTCATTACTGTCCGAACGGACACTTACTACAACACGTAATTGAATGGAGAATCTTATCTTGGAACACTGCCGTGTTCTTCCTTTTCTGTTAATTCTACAGCCGTAAAAGGTAACTTACGAGAATTCTACAGACTTATCCTTCACTTTGAAGCTATTCCTGCAAATTTCAAATATTTTTCAAATCACTGATAGTGTCTTTAACAATAATGTCAACCCAACAAAGTCAACATCATAGTACATGGATGCCACATTAATACCACCACTACTATAGCAAAATCTCAAGGAAAGCCCATTAAACTATTCTATTACTTCAAGATTGGATAAAACATTATCCCATAGCTGGTAAATACTGAAACTTCTACTTGATGCTTAAAGGTGCGTGTTCTGATCATCTTTACGACCTCCCTGATTTACCCGGAAGTAGTATCGATTTTGATATCAGATGAAAGACCATATTTTTCTCATTGTCGTCCTGAAATTTGAGCCCTCAAATCCATTTCATTCTCAAGATATAAACAAAAAAACGCTGAATTAATGGTTAACCATCAATATTAGCACAGTATTGAATAGGGCTTTGCAATGTGCATTATTGCTTCTACCATCAAAACCACAAGTTTGTTTCCTACGGTACTTGATGGGGTGTATGAAAAAAAAAAAAAAAAAAAACATTGTGCAAATAAATTTGTCAGGTAACATAGTTGATAATTCTGAATAAGATGTCCTATTCATTTGTATGTATAGTGTGGTAGCTAGCTGTAGCTATAATGTCCAATGGCGGTGCCCATGGCTAAGGGACGAATTTATTTATTCGTATTAATAAATTCGATCCAACTGACTGTCCAATGGCACCCTCTGGAATCTTCAGGATTATAGTCGCTGTCAGAATTTCTCAGGCAAGCCGAACGCACGCAATGTATTATGCAAATTAAATCGCGGTATAGGCGCACGCCACCCGACCAATTACTAATCGCGTGATGGTTGTCAAGAACTTATTTGTGCTTCCGGGTTGGCGCACATCACGCTGCGCGTACTGCAATTTTGCCTGAGAAATTCTGGCAGCGATTATAGTTTTTCATGACAAAGACTCATTAAATGATTGTCTTTATGAATCAACCCTTAACAATAATGTCAACCCAACAAAGTCAACATCATAGTACATGGATGCCACATTAATACCACCACTACTATAGCAAAATCTCAAGGAAAGCCCATTAAACTATATATATTCTATTACTTCAAGATTGGATAAAACATTATCCCATAGCTGGTAAATACTGAAACTTCTACTTGATGCTTAAAGGTGCGTGTTCTGATCATCTTTACGACCTCCCTGATTTACCCGGAAGTAGTATCGATTTTGATATCAGATGAAAGACCATATTTTTCTCATTGTCGTCCTGAAATTTGAGCCCTCAAATCCATTTCATTCTCAAGATATAAACAAAAAAACGCTGAATTAATGGTTAACCATCAATATTAGCACAGTATTGAATAGGGCTTTGCAATGTGCATTATTGCTTCTACCATCAAAACCACAAGTTTGTTTCCTACGGTACTTGATGGGGTGTATGCGTGAGTGTCAGGCTCTTATATCAAGTAGAGAACACAATAGACATAAATTGGAACAAGTACCTTTAATGCATATGAAATTGCCAGAGTACCATCTATTAGTCAAAGATTGAGCTCAATGGTTTCACCTAAATGGGACAAGTTGCTACTCCTAATTTTATAAGACTCCATGACCTTACAATCATGTAAAGAAAACCCTTTATTCCATGAAGAAATATTTTTAATGTAATTCACATTTAATTATCCTGGGGGGGGGTCTTTTTTCTTATGTGTCTAGTCAGAGAAGAGAAGTCTTTCACAGGGTATAAGTATGTCTTTGTGAAAGTCACAAGCAAAAAACTCAAGTATACCTCCGTGTGTGTGTGTTTATGTGTGTATGTGTGCATGTGCATGTGCATGCATGTGTATATGTGTGTGTGACGTGTGCACACACATGCAGGTTTTTTCTGAACAATGGTTAAAACTAATAGAAATATGGAGCATCGCATGGACTATTAATTTTCAAACTACCACCCACATGAAAAGTAATCAACACAATCTTCATTCTTTCTGCTATGATGACAGCTAGCACAAACTGTTGATTATTATACGGTAAAATCAGGATGCAACTTTGTTATTCCTTTAATATGAAATTCATGCTGGGGTCATGTTCTCAGTGAAGCTTATGCTTCTATCCCCTAAAGTAAAGTTCATTGATCCATTATATGGATGCATTATTGTAAAAATAAATGACCTGTTGTTACTCATGTTATTGTTTTTCTTCGTTAACAAATATTGTCCAAGTATATCACTTGAAATCTGTCGTGGGTAATGATGCGTACGAGAGCCTGTGTTATGGATATTCCGTGCACAAGTTTCAGGCTTCAGGGGTTGTAATGGATAAATTGTGCTGATCAGCATTTCCAAACACCATACTTATAGTTGATAGTACACAATGAAATGAAAGATGACAGCCCAAATTAGCCAGGACCCATTGTAATGTGAGCATTACATGTACTACCAGGCAGAGGCTGTTATCCCACTTTCCATTTACAATGCAGAAACAACACCTCCTGCGGGCTGCTACCTACTGGGGACGGCATAATAGGTCATTGCATTGAAATTGCATAACGACTGATTACGTCATGCATAGAAGATGGAATCGGCTGAGACTGCGGTTAATAATCCAGATTTTCAATTAGCAAGGGATGCAAAGTTCATGGATGGTAGACATTTCACACCAAGTTAAGGCTTGGTAATTACGGGAAAAGGGCAAGCGACTTCACCGTCCGGCCTACGTGTCGCAGACAGGTAAGTGAAAAA
The DNA here is from genome assembly GCA_023653785.1 of Ophioderma brevispina. Taxonomy (NCBI): domain Eukaryota; kingdom Metazoa; phylum Echinodermata; class Ophiuroidea; order Amphilepidida; family Ophiodermatidae; genus Ophioderma; species Ophioderma brevispina. The sequence goes on from JAMKCH010001249.1 coordinate 19,104, forward strand.
TAACTTCTTGCCACAACCATAATGGAATTATTAATCAGTTTTGGATTTGAGCTCTATGTATGTATGGACGTTAAACAAGTGCTCTGCAAGGCCTTTGCTAATGCTTTTCCTCTAGTTTTAAAAATAAAAAATACGGCATTCACTGAGCGCATGTATTGTCTGCCGTCGAGGTTTGTGAATGGGGACAAAGGTTACATAAGGTCACCAGGATCACATGAGGTCACAAACATCTGGGACACTACCCAAGGACCTTTGTATCCAAGTGTCAGGAAAATTGATCGACATTTTGTAGATACACCTATTTCATAATTCTGACCATTTTTGACCCCACAACCCCATCTGTAAAGTTTCCCTTCGGTATTTCAATCCACTTTGATGTGAGAGCTAAAAATGTGATTTTGTAAGCCCATAGGGTACTGCGACCTGCGTAAAATTAATATTGGTCGACCAAAATAAGGCACACTTTCTTTTGATCATAACTTTCAAACCAAACAATGTTTATCCCTAAGATTTCACAGATTAAATGAGAAAAGTAGTAGCTTTCTTCCGATACCAAAATTTCAACCAATTCCAGTAAAATCTGGGGTGTGGGGACGAGGCTTTTAGTGATCGGACCATGACCCTTTAAGCAAATGCTGTGTAGCCATTCAAAATATGAAATTAGCAAGAGTCTCTGGTTTGTTTGTGCTGATTTCATGGTAACTTTTATTTATAGGAGCAAAAATTCAGAAGTATATCACCAATTGCACAAAGCCAAAACGGTTAATGCACTTGCACACATACACGCACACACAAACGCACAGACTGGTGTGAACACAAGAGATCCTACATTATTCATTAAAACAGTCTCCAGTACACAGTACCAAACAACATTACCTACACTAATATTATGTATTCATATCTTCAGTAGATAGCAGATCAGATCTCACCTCCTTATTTACACTCGGCATCATGTCTCCACCTATCAGCAAGTAGTAATCTAAATATACTTCTTTTGTGAACATAGGTACATGCATTAACCTTACAGCTATTAAAGAAATGTCACTGCATACAAGAGGAATCATGGTGCAAATGTTCAAAACCCAGATCAATTTGGGGAGTAAATCTTAACATTTTTTTTTTTTGAGGAATAAAAACTCTGCATATAAAATTTGTTAAAATGGTACTCCTTAAATAAGCATATTTGCTATATTCAATCCACTGCGTGTAAAAAGAGGATAGATTTTATGCAGCCCATTTATCATTTTCTCACCCACATTACCTACATCCTGTGAAGAGCAATGTATATGCACACAATTTATCTTGTGTTTCACACCTATCAACTCTGCTTTTCTTCTTCTAAGGGACACCATTGGAGGTGATAGGATATTGGTAAAATGCCCGATTGGCAATTTCAACATTTCATGAAAGTGGGGGGGGGGGGGCACTAGCCAGAGTTTCTTCAGATACACATTCCGTGTAATTTGAACATGCAAACTGATAAAATCAGAATTCCACTCCCCTCATGGTTTATTTAGAAATGGGCAAACAAACCATGGCCATCTTGGCATTTCATCTTTCAAAGGAGACGCTAAGCTGTACGTCGGTCCTGTGTAATTGAGAATCATATTGGTACTGGTACATGTAAATCAGTTTTGGCAAAAGAACATGTGTAAACCACTACTACTGAATGATCTACCCGAATAAAGTAATCAATAAAATATATTTTGTAACACTACGTCGCTAAGAGCAGTTTTTTAGATTGGAACTAATATCAACTGTCAAAAATTCCACCAGAAAAATTCACACCCTTCATTGTTAAAGGGCGAGTCCTGCCAGGAATCTGAATTATTCAAACTGAAAATACTACAAATACTAAAAATCATTTCCACTTTCTATTTGAAATGATGATGAATGTTTGCATCATGGATATGCTGTGTTTTATTGACTGCTATTACCAAAAGCCACCATTAACTGTGCACCTGAAATGCTTTTCGGGCAGATTTTGAAAAAAAGAAAAGTGTGGTTGGTTGGCAACTCACATACCATTGCTTTTGTTTTCTATCTAGACATGTTTAAAGATAGTGATATGACAGGTGCTAGTTGGATTAATACCTCAACTGTATATAGCAGTCATGGGGATAATACATGCAATGATATTGATATTATTTTGCAAAATCAGAAATTATGTATATTTAAATTGTTTTCAAATTTATGTAAGTGATTGTACTGTGGGTGGGTTCACTTGGTATGTTGGGATATTTTTTCTTTGCTGAACTTGCTCCTCAAAAGAGAGAAACTGTCCACCACCATCCAGAGGGTGTATTGAGTGCATCCCACAATGCCACGGTTTGGGGAAATTTCACTGCATTATAGGTCATGTGATGCCTCAAATATCCTATTCTTAACACATAAAAACCCTGAATTTTACAGTGATTTTGACCAACAAGGTGTTAGTACTTAGGGAATTTTTAGCATGATCATGAAATGTCTTGTGGTTTTTAAACTTCTTGAACACTTCTTAGGCACATTGCAATGCATTGTGGGATTGATTCACTTTCTGACCATCATCTAACAGTGTAGTGTAACATCAGACGCAGCAGCCATCTATACACATCCTGCACTGCTCACCTGTCGAGATTATACACGGCCTCCATCTAGGACACCCGCATACACACATGAACACACTGGTGCCTCACAGAGCAGGTTCCTACAGCCCTCGGGCAGAGAGGCTAGTCATTTCGATTGTTAAATAGACAAACCTCTGCTGGATATGAGTGGCTCCCTGCAGCATTTAACTGAACCAAAAAAGGATGGTCTCATATATTCTGTTTCTGTTATGCCATCTTTCAATCTCTTTCACACTTTCTTTCTCTCTGTGGTTGAGCACAGGTGAAGACGAGGGTAACTGACCACTGTGGCTTGTGCATAAATAGAAGTACGAGTTCCTGGTCAGATAATTATAGACTATTGTGGCTATTCCTATTGAGTTGCAGTCCACTGCCATGATTTCTTTCAGTATGGATAGGACTAAAACAACTTAAGTAGTAAACTGCCACAACTACTTGCCTAGCCTTGGTCAATACATATTATAGTTATTCCTGTCGCTTGGGTAATCCAAAATTATTAGCTGTGAGAAGAAGCCAAAGCCCATTATGATTTTCCAATTTTCCCCTTCTTCATCCTCACCACCTTAATCTTTTTTGATTCCCTGTAAGTCTTAAGGGATGTGCTGATGCAGGGAGCAAAAAAAAAAGAGAAAAATCCTGCCAAGTGATGCATCATACCTTGTCAGCCATTCTGCACCACGCACACCACCATGGCATGACGGATTGTTCAAAGCGTGCACAATGGACATGAGAAATGCGACGATAAATGATTCATTCCTCAAACAGGTGCAGCCAAACAGAGAATGTTGCCCATGTGTCCGCGCCATGATGAGGGATATATTCGGCAACATTACTGAAGATTACTGGAGCAAAGAAATGGTGTCACCTTATATAATGCCCAGTTGAATAGCTGATGCAAAGAAAAATGCATAACTTTAAAATGAGCTTTGAAATTCCAATAACTTGCACGTATTCTAAATGAAAGTTTTCCTCCCCACCCTTTTGAATAAGAATATGCACTGACTTTTATTCCAGAGGGTGTTTTAAACCTATCCCATAATGCATTGCAATGTGCCTTTATTGTACCTTACAAGATGCATCAGTACTTAGTAGAAGTTTAAGAACCACAAGACATTTTATGATTATGCTAAAATTTACCTAAGTACTTATGCTTTGTTGGCTAAAATGAGTGTAAACAGTCCAGAAGAAAGCGTACAAGTACGTGTACGTACAAGTACGTACATACGTCATAATTTCCCACAATGCAATGCAACTTTTTAAAGAAATACATAAGGTTTTAACATTTCACCCCGGGACAGTTTATTTTTACAGTTCTGAAGCTGTAATCTTCACTACATAGAGTTTTAAAGCTTATCAACAAAATGTATGTGCAGATTTTTGATATCTTTTTTCAAATAAAAGATATTAATTAAGAAAATTGATATGACATCAGTGATATTTTTTTCAATAATTAAATTTCGACACATGAAATCAAAATTGTGATACATAGAATTTGTTTATAATGTTGTCTGGCATTAGTTCTGAAATTAGTATCCTTTCTCGTCTCAAAACTGAGAATCCCGAGAGGATTTTATCAAATTCTTGTGTATTTCTTTATAATTTGGTGACGTATGTACGTACTTGTACGTATACGTACAAGTACGCTATCGTCTGCACTGGTAAAAGTCAGAGTTTTTATGTGCTAAGAATAGGATTTTTGTGGATCACATGATCTTATTGAGGTAAAATTTCCCCAAACTGATGCATTGTGGGATTAACTCAATACACCCTCTGCTTCTATCCTAGTCAGGAGAAGGTATTTCCATCTCTGTTAAACAACAATGGCATGTAAAGTAAATGTTAGTAGACCTCTGATCTGCAACAAGTTCATTGATTTGATTGGCATTTATTAACACTTGCAGTTGTTTTGATAGATATACTTTATGCAAAATAAACCAATTGACTGTTGGTTGAAATGAGTAGAGTGTTGAGGCAACTAGACACGTGGTAATGAATCATCCTGCTGACTGTTTCAAGAAATGCCAAACTAAAGTTCAACATATTAGATGGCAGAAAGGAGGTCAAAAGTGTCACTGCATCTACAGGGTGCGATAAATCATGGGTACCATGATGCAGATAGAAGACTTGAATTAAATCTACGAAGCCTGCTTCATCATCAGAACTAATAATGTATGGAAGCCATTACTATTATCAAAATTATGACGTAACAAACAAAATACAAAAACTTCTATTTTCTAGAGGAACATGCTGAACTGTGACAAAGTTATAAAGGATACTTCATAACTATGTCGTAAAACAGATAAACAACCTGGTATAGGCAACCAACTGGAGAGTAAATGTAATGAAGTGTCATGTGCAGTGCAACACACATGGTTACTGTACCTGTTTCATCGGGTTTACAGCTCGTTTCATCAGGGTTACAGCCCGTTTCACCAGGGTTACAGCCGGTTTCATCGGGGTTACAGCCGGTTTCATCGGGGTTACAGCCTGTTTCATCGGGGTTACAGCCCGCTTCATAGGGGTTACAGCCCGCTTCATCGGGGTTACAGCCCGCTTCATCGGGGTTACAGCCCGCTTCATAGGGGTTACAGCCCATTTCACCAGGGTTACAGCCTGTTGCATCGAGGTTTCAGCCAGTTTCATCAGGGTTACAGCCTGTTTCATCGGGGTTACAGCCCAATTCACCGGGGGTTACAGCCCAATTCACCAGGGTTACAGCCCGATTCATTGGGGTTACAGCCGGTTTCATCAGACGGTTACAGCCGGTATCATCAGGGTTACTGCCAGTTTCATTAGGGTTACAGCCCGATTCATCGGGGTTACAGCCGGTTTCATCGAGGTTACAGCCTGTTTCATCGGGGTTACAACCTGTTTCATCACGGTTACAGCCTGTTTCATCAGGGCTTTAGCTCTGATGTACTCCAAAGTACATTGGAACAACTAATTACTTTGCAGCGCACAAGACAAAACAGAAGAACTTGGACTTCAGAGCAATTCCATTTGGTTGAAGAACTTTTTAAACTGGACTGCACTGCAGTCACAGTACAAAACGGACAGACAGGGTCATCTAGTAACAAACACCACACAACACACCTTTAATGTAGCCACATCAGATGTTACATAACCCCCTGAGCACTACCTCCATATTTATTCGAATCTAAGCCCTATTTTGCTTGGTTACTTGGTAGGTAATATCCATGTAATGAACAAATCCAGAGATCCTCTAAGAATGGAGGTATGTTTTACACAGAGATATTATAAAGCACATTTTGATTGGTTACTCAGAGGGTCATTTCATGTTGTGTCCTGTAATGGACCAATCAGACACACTGTATCACAGGTGGTGTTCAGTGGATTAAAAGTATCAATGTTAACTGGAGTAATTATAAGGCAAAAGGACAAGGCCACATTATCCTGCCTACCTACCCTGGCCAAGTCAGGCCAGCAGAGTCGGCAGGCCAGTCATCCAGTTGGCAGGTATCACTAACTCGCACATCATTAGTCGGCATCAATAGGACACCACTTGACCTACTTAGCAAAAGATTACTTGATCGTTTTGGAGCAGCTCTGTAGATGTTGCATTGCATTGTGTGTAAATACGTACATAATCAACCCGATGAGAAGCCAGGAATAGCACATGTACTGTATAAGTGGAAATTTTCGCAAGGTTTTTATTTTCGCAAATTTTGCGAGTGAACATAAAAACGCAAAAACAAAAACTCGCAAAAATAACTTTTTGCAATAGATTTGTATTGCATTGATGTCAATACCGTGAAATTAATTTCTCGCGCATTTGGCAAAATTGATAAAATCGTGAAAATATCTGTACGCGGACATTTCCACTTATACAGTATATGTCCATGTGCACACACAGTAAATTTCTGTGCAGATTCACCTACACACAGAGGACATGCTATAATAATCTGACCCCCTGGAAAACGGGCTAGCATAGCAACTGCATAAACAATGGACGGTTTCAATATTATCAATCGGAACTTCCTCTTTGTGGGGTAACGCTACCTTCCATTTTGTTAAACAAGCTTTAATCCATTAACTTATAAACAATATGGCAAGATATATAAAAATGAACACTTCCTGGTAGGAAGCACTCGTGGCCTTTTAATAGAACCATCCGTTTCAAAATGTGTGACCCAATTGGTAACCTTCCCCCTCTGCCCCCCCCCCCACATAACCCCATCAAAATTGAAATTTTAGTACCTGAAGTTTGTTCATATTTTTTTCATTACCCTAGTGAAATTTAAGGCCCAGAAAATGATTTCTTTTGATGTTATTTATGAAAAGTACCCAAATGTGGTTGACCACATTTCTCGCACACATTATCCTTATCTGATCAAATTTTTAAAACATTTACCACATAAGATGAAAAAACTGAAAAATGACATGTAGGAAATAATTAAGAAATTTATAACAAATATTCAGTAAAATTAGAAAATCATTTCTAGAAATTAAGCTTACTGTATTTCTGGATATTTTTGGAGTGGTGGTGGTTACAAAGAGGTTCTATATAGATAGAGAGGTAAAGCGTTACGTCATCTTTAGAAATTCATCGTCTCACATGTTTTGCCGACCACAAAGAAAACAGAGTACCAACAATAGAAAGCAATGGCTGCCTCCGCTTCTTCCACATACTGTGGGTGCCGCTTTGCATATACACTAATCGGTAGTGATACAAATTGATGTATGTGTTAGAGGTGGCCAGGTGTAATAATAGTGCACCTGGATCATTGTGCTCAGATACTCTTTTTTCCCATAATGCAATGCGCGCTTAGGTGAAAAGATGTATTCATTGAGGCGGTTTATTTAAATCAAGACGACTGACGTGTCATTTCATTCGTTGTGTGGCCATGGGTAGGACAAAATTTAACCACCCAATAGCACCCAACATCCAACAACTGATATTTTGCCGGATTGTTTGTATCGAATTGACATTATGCGTGTATACAAGCACCCAAACTAATAATTATTCCGTGCAATATTCAAAATGGCAGCGCCCAGCACGGACGACTGGTTTTGAATGGGCTTCACCCCCTTGGGTGGTTACAGAATCACAAAAATCACCAAAAATGAACACAAGAAAATTGTCAAATTACCAAAAAAAATGCAAAATGTGAGCTTATAATAACATGAAACACTTTCTAGCTTTAGACTGTTGTATAGATTTGTCTGCAGCTTTTGTTCAAAGGAATCAACTTTAGGCATAATTACATTATACCCTTCACACTTAACAAGATAAAACATATGATATAGCATAGGGTGCAAAGGGTATAATCAAAAATTATTTCTAACTTTAATATATCAAACAAAATTAGTTTTCTTTACAATAGAATGTCTCAACCTTACTAAAATGTTTGTCGTAACTATGACACAGTACATGTGTCATGTCCAAAGCTGAGGCGCATACTGCAAAGGGAGCCAATTGGATATACTGTGAGAATGGTGGTAGGCCCTTGGGGGTTAAAACATATTTCCTGCAGGATTCAGTACACTATCATGAATTTTTTTAAAGGGTGTTAAAAGATTGAATGAAACTAAGCTTACTCCAAAACCTTAAATTGAAAGGTACAATCATCTTACTATAGTGATATCAATTAGTTGTGACCTATAACGACATGACAACTCCTCTCTTCCAAATTTTCAATATAATTATTCTGCAATTACTACTACACTATTAATGATCACATCCCCACATTTAAACAAATGTAGAACACAAGTGGGCTCATCGAATTATCCGATGAAAATAATGACACGGAAACACTACGCTGCATTCACTTTTTCCCCTTCTCCATCTCCCTCTCTTTTTTTTTTTCGTGGAAGTGCTTCATCTAGCATTTGACATTTAGGAAATATTGACTACAAGACATACAGATGTGCCGTGTGAGGAACACAGGCGAGGCTGAGCTAAAAATATCAATTCCAACTCCACGTTACCTGCTTGCTTCGCTGCGGAAACCTGTACTGTGCAGTGCCTCGTTCCCCATCGTGCACCTAAGGGCAGCTGTGGTTTTCGCTTTGTCTAGTAGCTTTTTAGAAGAGTAAGGTAACGAGACAACAACAAAAAAGCCGCACATTGCCGGTTCAATTTGGGAGGATTTTAAAAACTACTTTTAGTTACTTTAAGAGATGTGCTTTGGAATGCTCCCCCTAAATTGTATTGTATGTCATTAATTCCAGAAAAGATTTTGTTTTAAGGTCAGAAGTGTGACCTTATCCAAATTACCTCGGCCCCAACCCACAGATTGGTAGATGTTCAGGATAGAGTAGTCTCTATTGAATAAAATGTAACAACATGATTAAAACTTATTTTGGAAAATGGATAAAAAAATAATAAATCAATCAAAGGATTACATAAAATGAATTGAACCAGGGGTAACATTCACATTAAAATTGCCCTTAGGCTTTTAATGGAAATTTGAAGCCGAGGTAGATGAACTAGTAGGCTATTGTCAATCAATCGTCTTTGTTGGAATTCACGCTGATTCTGATTTTCTTGAAATTCCTTACAAGAACAGCTGCAGATGCCCCTATCTTCCCATGGTTCATTTGATATCTGGCAGATATGTTGTTTGCTATGGTGGGTACATATTAAGGTTACACATACTCATCATCCTTATGTGTTGAGCTACATGATATTTACTCCAAATTATAAAATTGACTACAAAATATAGCAAATTTTGATAACATGCACATAAATCAGTGTTTAATCTTGCTGTAACAAATTTTCATTATGTGAATCTGACCTTTTTTGTAAAGAATTCATTCACAGCAATTTATTTTTTTCAAATGGAAGTCTGTGACAAAATTCATTACAATTACACTGCTTATGCAATTGAAGTGTTTTAGTGTCACTCAAGGTTAGAAGTCAGCTATTATTTAGACATCTAAGCTGCTGAATTCAGCCATTTCCGAGTATTACAAAATGGGGCACAAATTTTCAAGAGCTTCACCAATTAGTACAGGCTTTACAGATTGCACACATATTCTAGATAAATCTCTTCAGGGGTCAATTTCACCAAACTTCCCCCTTCCCCGTTATTCATTGCAAATTTGCAACTAAGCAATACTCAATCAAATAGTTACAACAAGGTTATAATCGAAATATCGCAAGTCCCGAGGATTTGTCACGGCTATTGATCGCAAACATTTTAGGAAAATGGAATCGAAGACCCATCGCAAATTCACCGTGGAGTGAGATTATTATGAAGAAATTCAGAAATTGTACTATGCATGAGCTACCTCTGCATTTACGATTCCCGATTTGGTTGCGCTCTTTCCGTCCCCATTTTCCTTATTGGTTTTTTACTCAAAAAACATCTTTCCCTTCCCAAGCTTTGACCTCCTAATCTTATGGGATCGCAAAGTACTTCCACTCGGCTTGCATGACCGCTCATTGTGCTATAATGCAGACTGACCTCGGATTTCGTACTCCACGCTTTTAATCCCCCTGTGTCTAACCTGATGCGTGTCCAGCATGTGATTCTGTTGCCCATCCTAGCATGAACATCACATCGGATTTATACTCGCTATGCAGATTGGTCGCTAATGTGTTGTAAATGACGATACATTATCATGTGGCACGACATACCCATGCAGTTCTACATTTCAATCGGTTGTAAAACGGCAAAAGCTACAATGGTAATATATGTATAGTATTCCCTGCATGATATATATATGTGTGTGTATGTATGTGTGCAAGGGTGCGTGTGTGTGCATGCATGCGTGTGTGTGTATGTACGTGTTCATGTACATGCTGGTGTTGAATCAACACCATGGAAACTATGCTCCAAGATATGTTATTCCCCCCCCCCTCTTTTCTAACACCTTTCTTATAATTTCTCTGATTGGCTCATTCCATAATACATAAAACCTCTGAGTTACCATTCAAAAGTTGTATGATCTTCAAGATCTTCATGTACCTTTAAAGAGAGAAACGAGATTTTCGAAAAGTGCGTCCCCGATTTTTTGTTGAAACCGGGATTTTTGCATATTTAGAATGCTTACCAATGTATTAAATCACACATGAAGTGAATAAGCCAGAAATGCCATCTTTACGTAATAAAAAGATTGCAAGTAAACTTGCGTCATCCCCCTGGCAAGATGGCAGTCTGAGATGACCTTCGACCTTGGTTCATAACCTTTGACATCATATACATATTAAGGAACCCCTATTCCACCTTAACCCCAAGTCTGGTTGAAATCGGACTTAAACTTTTCGAAGGAGACGTGAAAAACGAAAACCTAACCAAAACCTAACCAAACTGGAACACACACACACACACATGCATACACATACGGACATTCGCACCCTCGCAATATCCCCCTCTGCTTTTCAAGCCAGGGGGATAAAAAAAATAGTATTTTCTGTCATGTACGACATTTAATTTTTTTTTGCTGTAACTTTTGTTTTAAATTAAATAATACCAACATTCTTATTAAGCATGTTTGCTAAAGCTACCAGCTGCATATTGTGACCAATTTAGATCGGGAAAGGTTCTGCAAATAACTTATGACCAGATTTTATGTGGTCTGTCACTTGAACTTACAACATGTGACATTCAGAGGTCACATCATAGTTACAACATTTGCTCAAAACACAATGCACACCATCAAAATCCACTTAGATTTAACACAAGTTAATTTCTTGGGATATCTATTGAACCACTGAAAGAAGCTGAAATCATGAAATGAACTTTTTTGTGAAATGCTTAAAGGTGACACGAGAGATTTTGAGGCCACCCAAATCTTGTGATAATAAGAATTTCTATAGATTAGGCACTAAAAGATTTCTTACTTAATATTTCGCTACAGAAATGGTCTTAAAATAAAAACAAGGCATGCGATTGCTCATATTTCAAGATCAAAACATGGCTGAATTTCGTTTCTGCTCCTATACGAAATTAGAAATTTAAAATGTTATTAGAGAATTCATTTTCTCACAGTAATCCTTCTAGATGGGGATATTTTGATTAAAAGCTTTGCATCAGGACAAAAAAATCAGTACTTTAGATATTTTTAGGCGATACTGATATGTGAAATCTCTCGTTGCACCTTTTAACACCTCTAATGCACACAAAAGGCGCATTTTAATAAACTGCCACATGTATTGATCGAGACCTCGATCATTGAGAACATAAGTGTTAACAGTAATAAACGCACACGTTAATTATTCGACAGGCTAAAGCCGCTTGTCTGACTCTTTAAAACACCAGTATCACATCTAAAAGTGTCTTCTCCTCCCCCTGATTTTGTTATTTTTTTTTCACCCAAGGTTCGCTTTTTATAGGTTATACACATTATTTGTAGTAAATTGAGCTTGCATGCAAGGAGCTGGAGATATCAGCATAAAAAGGTCACATTGTGTGCTGCATGTAATCCGATGTCATTCAGGGGTCTTGAATACAGGCTACAAAAAAAATTGTTATTTTCACAGGAGGGTTATTTCACAGGAGGGTTATTTTTTGCGAATTTCTCAACAGAAAGTGCGAATTTAAAAAACACACTAATGTAGTATTAACACCCGATGAAGCAAAATGCAGTAGTGTTTTTGTAGCTAAGTGAAAATATCTTACTTGAAAAAAGATATAACTTCTTACTGTGAACTCTGTGGCTTATCATCTGACCAGCACCGGAGTAATACATTTCTCACCAAACTCTATTGTGCCTAGAGGGCTTTGTGGGCATTCAAAGGTAAAAGTTCAATAATACTAAATGAATTGTATTTTTATCATGGTGGTGTGTCAGGCTTTTTTAGTGCCATTAGAAATGATGAAATTCATTTATTTCATCATAAGGGCAAGGGAAAATAAGAGGTCAATCTCGCTGCCCGCTCGCATAGGGGTAAAAATCGTACTGTCATAGGTGGGATCCTTCAGTTGTTGATGAGGTCAAAGGTCACATACCAATGTCAATGGTCATTTGCGAGGTCAAGTTGTAAGATAGGCTGAAAAGTAAAATTGAATGAACCAAAACTTGGTATGGATATTACACGCAAACTTCCTCAAGGTCAAAGGCATAAAGAGGGCCTAACACTAGCGATCCGAGGACCACAATATTTTTTTACTATGCCGTGAACGGGGCATAGTTAGTATCTGCTTATGTGTTTAAGTCTTCTCCTGCCTCCTCCGAACATCGCTTTTTCCCTTCTGCCAAACGGACTGGGCCGATATTGACCAAAAATGTGTCAGAAGAACCACTGACCCAAGCTACTTCAGGGGTGTACATAGTTGACCTTTGACCATCTCGAGGGGTCAATAGAGGTCAAAAACAAAAATCTTTGGAAGCCTAATTCTTCTACAGATAAGGTGCACTAATGCTGAAAATTCTGCATGAGCATGTCTTAGGGCAGTCTATACAGCTGTACACAGAATAATATCGGAACTCATTAACATTCAAATGGCGGCATTATCTAATTAATAGCCAAAAATGGCTATATCTCAAAACGAAACACTGGATAGGTGAGGTCTGTGCAAAAGTTGCGGATACTGCGCGAGACGAATCATGTGAAAGAATATTGGCCCCAGGGGTCCGTGTAAGAATGCCAAATGAGCTAATTAATATGCAAAAACACATAAACTCATCAACCAAAGGAGTAGTTATGTCAAATGTGTCCACAAGAACAACTGGGAAAAGCTCTATTTCTTATGGCCACAATATGGGGTCAAAGGTCAAATGGGGTCATCTAGGGGTCAAATATAACAGAAGCTTAATTGACCTACATAGCTATGCATCTTGTAGGCACCAATGAAAAGTGAAAAAGTGTCCAAGTAACCCCGCTCTAAGAGCCATCGTTAAGGGTCAAAGGTCAATATGACTTCATCATACGTAACGGCATAGTCTCCTGGAGTTGTCTAGTTAGTAATTGTGCCACTTCTGGACCATTTCTCCATTCACCATTATTATTTTGCCCCTTCCCAAAAAAATCATGACAGGTGGCCTCCAACAAAGAAAACAAACATCCACTCACCCCCATCAAACCCACTAATACCTCAAAAATTATTATGCATACATGCTTGAACTCAAGTTCGGTTTATCGTTTTCCGCTGAATTGAAATTTTTACGGTAACATTCAATTAGAGCAGGCCAAGAATTCTTTTATATATCGCCCACATCAATTATCTACCTTTTGAAAGGGGTTTCCCCTCTTTCATTTATAAATTACCTGGCCAAATCTTCCACTTTATTTTCAGACCCAAATCTGCAAGTTGATGATTTGTCACATTATGAGGCGACATAATTGTATTTTCACAGCCGGCGAACCTCTAGACATGGCTATTTTTATTTCAAGCAATAAAGCGTGCTATCATTGTGACAATAAATACATGGCTCAACGCCGCGTGGCCTGCTCTCCAATTGTGTGCGAGGAATAACCTTTTCAAATCAATGTTTAAAATACAGGTTATATTCGAAAGACTGCATAAACTATGGTTTGTACTTTTCAACCGGATGGAAAAACAGAGAGTAGTGATAAACGTTTGTCCGAAACAATTTTGTTTATCTGTTATTCCCTCATTTTTTATCCCTCCAGAGTAGTTCATAATAATAATCCACTCATCACAAACTTATACATAATATTATTTGACTAAGACATACTTCTCTAAACAGTTACCAATACCAATAAAGTACAAAATTCCAATCCACCGTTTGAATTAAGATCACATCCCCCAACCATGATACAGCTAGCAATCAGTAATTCTGTATCGCATAACCATACAAACGAAAATAAAGGGGTGTGAAAAATATAAATCTATTCTCCTTATTATTTTCTGTAGGCTAACTATAGAGCTTGTATTAGTTGTGTGGGTGCGTGTGTGGCGAGGAAAAAGATTTCCCTGACACTCAGGGGCCTACTTGAATATGCGAGAAAAATATATCTTGCCAATCTCAGGAATGCTATCTCATGAAGACGAAAATTACTGACATTCTCCGGGGCGTAAGGGAATGGAATTGTTAAAACAGTGGGGGTGATGATGATTATGATGATGATGCAATTGCTGAGAGTATCACTACCCTGGTCTTTACATTCGATTAGAATGAAAGTTGCACACTTCAAATCAAGCATCTTATATTTTCCTCCAAATATTATTTAATCTTCAAGAAGATATCTAGCCCCTAGTTAACGGACCTTTCTGTGAACCATGGCAATGGACCAAATGCCAATTAGTGGATGAAGCCAGAAAAGAGAAGATACCAGTAGCTTCCCACAATGCATTGCTTCCCATTGGAAGTTTTTTGTACAGGTTGCCATGTGATCTTAGAGATGAAACCCCGGCTCTTTGTTAAAAAAATGCAAGTTGTGATCAGTACTGTCAATTTAGCCATGTCTCAAACGACCCACGTCAGTACCTGTACAAAACCTCCATTGGGAAACAATGCATTGTGGGAAGTATGAAATCTTCTCTGAGCCAGACATCAAAAAGTAGGCCTTATTGGTATCAACGGGGGGGGGGGGGGGGGGGACAAGACGGTCGGCACTGATACCAGGGGTTCCTAACACGATGACGTACACAAAAAAGTATGATGGCCATTCTGAGGGGGTAGCTTAAGCGAGCTAGGGGGCTCGCAAAAGATATACAGGGGGAAAAATTGAAAAGGGTACCAATGTTGACTGAATGCCACCACCCAAATGTTCGTATGATCTCAAGGAGTAAAAAAATGTATGGTTTGTTGCTATATCCGACTTACCCCTACCGTTATTATAGTTCAAGGTTAAAATTTAACATTCTACAGGCGGTCAAATACTAAAAAAATGCTTTAATTTCAGTGGAAATGGCTCATATTGTTGAATATTCTCACAATAAAATCAAGGTTAGTTAGACAATGTACAATGTATAGTTCCCAAAGTTACATCAACACCCCTATACCCTACGAGGTATAGGGGTACTACTACTGAGGTGAGTCGTAACTTGTTTAATTTCACATTGCAGATGGTCGAAATATTCCTATTTTTAAATTGTGAGAACATTACAAACAAATGAACAATTCCACTGAAATTAAAGCACTTTTTAGTATTTGATCACTGTAGAAGCTAAAATTTAACCTTTGACCTATAAATAAACGGTTTTCAGCCTTATAAACCATAGGGGTAAGTCAGTGATAGCACAAACTATACATTTTTTTACTCCTGTGATCGTTACGAACAATTTGGTATGCAATTCCACAACCCATTGCGACCACATTTCAATTTTTGACCTGTTATAATCTCTTGTGAGCCCCTAGCTCGATTTAAGGCTACCCCTCGAATGGCCATCATACATTTGCGTGTATGTCATAGTAGAGGTGGCTTTGTTATAATGCCTCTTTGCCCCCCCCCCAGGTGATTCCGACCAACATGCCTGGCTCACCCACTTAAATATTTTCAAAGTTCTTTGACAGGTAGCCTAAGATCAGATGTTGCTCAATTACCAATTGTGTCTTAACGACAGTGCTGCGTGATGCTTGCATACTGGGTTTGTTTGCTGAGTTTACTGGCAAATTTTCTTGCAACTGTATCTTTCTCTATATTTTTTTTCTCACTTCATCTGCAAAAATTATTTTTGTCTGAACAGTAAGTGGCCTGATTAAATCACTGATTAAATTGCGATTTAAATTCAATGATTTTTCATAAAAAATCGTCAATTTAAATCAAACAGTTCATTATTTTACAGATTTCCGATAAATTTTTTTTAAAAAGAATGTCTTGAAATGATTTTTAGTCTTTTAGTTTTAAATGTTTTCAGTTTTGAATACCATTCATATTGAACCAGCATGTTAGCTTCTATTGGTACTGTCTGAGCTGTCATGGCATTCCCGTTTCAAGACCCAATTTTGTAACAAACTTTTGTGAAAAAGTATATCCAAATTTTGTAATGTCCAGTTAGGGTTTGATTTTTTTAGTATGAAGATTGTATTGATTAACACCTAGTACAGTACCAAACAGTTTAATGGGGAGCATGACGGAGGGGGGTAGGGGAAAAAAGGGGAAACAAAGGTGTCAATTTGGTTATTGTAAAATAAAAAAATCACCAACCCTGGTCTGAACTCATTCCCTTTATGCTACATGCATAAATGTGTTGTTTACGTATACCAGAAAATATTTCTACCAGTAATCATTGGGTCGTTTGCAACACACACACAATTACTGCTCACATTTAAATGGTAGGTCGGATTCTATTTAAAAGGATATACAGGCGATTTGCTGATCCGAAACATCAAAATATCAAAATTTGCTATTTTGGTATCGTTTGTTGCTGGCATAGATGTGCCAACATCACCTGCAAGTGGATGGCTCTCCAATTGTTGTGCGAGGAAACCTTTTCAAATCAATGTTGAAAATACAGTATATTCGAAAGACTTCATAACTATGGTTTTGTACTTTCACCCTGATGAAAAACAGCGATAGTGATAAACTTTGGCCGAAACATTTTTGTTTATTCTGTATCCTCATTTTTTAATACCATCAGTAGTTCTAATAATAATCCACTCAGCACACTTCATATAATGATTTTGACTAAGACATACTTCTCGAAACAGTTACCAATACCAATTAAAGTACCAAATTCCCATACACGTTTGATTAATAATCACATCCCCCCATGATACAGCTACATATCATTATTCTTATCGCAGAACCAACAAAACGAAAATAAAGTGGGTGTGAAATATATAAACCTATTCTCCTTATATATTTTTTCTGTATGCTAACAAAGTATGTATTAGTTTTGTTTGCTTGTGTGGTAGAAAAAGCTTCCCTGACACCAGGGGCATACTTGAATATTCGAGAACAATATATCTTGCAATCTCAGGAGCATCTCATGACGACGAAACTCTGACATGCTCCTGGCTAAGGTACTGGGAATTGTGTAAAACAGTGGGGGTGATGATGATTATGATTATGAGCAATTGCTGAGAGTATCACTACCCTGGTCTTTACATTCAATTAAAGACAGTTGCACACTTCAAATCAAGCATTCTTATATTTTCCTCCAACAGTTTATTTAACTTCCAAGATACCTCTAGCCCCTAGTTAACGGACCTTTCTGTGAACCATGGCAATGGCCAATCCAATTATCTTGGATTACCAACAAATAAATACCAAATCTCCCCAATGCATTGCTTCCCTTGGAAGTTTTTGTAAGTGTTGCCCATTGGATCGTTCGAGATGAAACGCTCTTAAATGCAGTTTTGTGATCAGTACTGTCAATTTATCCATTTTCATCACAACGCCCCGTCAGGTAACTGTACAAAACCGCCATTGGACAATGCATTGTTGGAACATTGAAATCTTCTCTTGGCCAGAACATCAAAAGTACCTTATTGGTAGCACCTGGGGGGGGGGGGGGGGGGGGCAAAGAGGCACTGAACCATGTGTCCTAACACTATGACGTACACAATGTATGATGCATTCTGTATGGGTAGCTTAGCGAGCTAGGGCTCCAAAGATTATACATGGGAAAAATGAAAAGGGGTCAAAAATTAAAAAAAAAAAACCAAATTGTTCGTATGATCACACAAGGAGTAAAAAATGTATGTTTGTGGCTATATCCGCCTACCCCTAACCGTTATTATATGCAAAGGTTAAATTTTAACTTCTAACGGTTCAATACTAAAAAATGCTTTAATTTTCATGGAAATGGTCTCCTATTGTGTAATATTCTCACAATAAAATAAGGTATAGTGTGTCGACAATGTCTGTATAGTTACCAAGTTACACTCATCAACCCCTATACCCCTACGAGGCATAGGGGTAGTACTAATGAGGTGCGTAACTGTTAATTTCACATTGCGATGGTCGCAACTATTCCTTATTTTAATTGTGAGACTATTACAAACAATATTAGACATTCCACGAAAGTAAGCACTTTTTAGTAGTTGATCCCTTAGAAGCTAAATTTAACCTTTGACCTATAATACGGTTTCAGCTTATAAAACCATAGGGGTAAGTCGGGATAGCACAAACTATACATTTTTTTACTCTTGTGTCGTCGAACAATTTGTATGCAATTCCACAACATTGGACCACATTCAATTTTGACCCCTGTATAACTCTTGTGAGCCCCTACTTCGCTTAAGCTACCCCTACAAATGGCCATCATACATTTTCGTGTATGTCAATAGTAGGAGGTTGCTTGGTATAAATGCATCTTTGCCCCCCCCCCCAGGTGAACCGACCACATCCTGGCCACCCACTAAATTTTTTCAAAGTTCTTTACAGGTAGCCTAATATCGATTTTTTCTCATACAATTGTGTCCTTAACACAGTGCTGCTTGATTGCTTGGCTTACTTGTTCTGTTTTGCTTGATTTTTAGCTGGCTTTTCTTGCAACTGTTATTCTTTCTTCTATTTTTTTCTCACTTCACTGCAAATATTTTGTCGACCAGAATTGTGCTGATTTAAATCAACTGATTTAATTGCGATTTTAAAATCAATTATTTTTTCATCAAAATCGTCAATTTAATCACATTTCATGTATTTTACAGAATTCCGATCAATTTTTTTTTTTAAAATTTTATCTAATCATGATTTTATTCTTTAGTTTTAATTTTTCTCAGTTTGCATACCATTATTTGACAGCTGTTAGCTTCTATTGGTCTGTCTGCGCTGTCATGGGCCTTTCCCGTTTACAGAAATTTGTACAAAATTTTTGACAAATATATCCAATTTTTAATGTCCAGTTAGGGTTTGATTTTTTTGTATGAAGATTTAATTGATTAACACCTATTACTACAAACAATTTACGGTGAGCATTACGGATTGAGGTAGGAAAAAATTTTAAACAAATTCATTTTTTTTATTTAAAAAAAAAATCACCAACCGTGGTCGAACGTCATTCCCTTATGATCCACATGCAATAATGTGTGGTTTACGTTAACCAAAAATATTTATACAGTAATCATTGGTCTTGCACAACACCAATTACTGCTCACATTAAATTGGTATATCAGATTCAATTAAAAGGATATACAGCTATTTTGCTGATCCGAAACATCTAAATCATCACAATTTGTATTTTGGTATTGTTTGTTGTCTGGCATAGATGTGTTAACATAACATGCTGTTGAATCCGTGTATTAAAGACATTGCAGTACTTTTTATCTGATTCTGTCTATACATTGTTTATCAAAATTCTTACTTGAGAATAAAAAACTTTCCCATGTGATATCCCATATTATAGCATGATATTGCACACCGATATTATTTATCTTGTTTATTCTGTACGGAGTCAAACCCCATCAGCTGTTTTATGGTAGATTTTGAGTCGTCATCGCTGTATGTCTACTTGTGGGAGACGATCTGACAATTTCCTCAAATGCGCCAGTGTAAATACTTGATGAAGGCACAGTTTTTTCTCACTGTCGTCCTGAAATTTTAGCCTTCAAATCCATTTCATTCCCAAGATATAAACAAAAACTTGTTCATAATGGTCAACCATTGATATTAGCACAGGTATTGAATAGGGCTTTGCAACATGCATATTGCTTCTACTATAAAACTGCAGTTTCCCACATTACTTGATTGGGAGTATGTAACAGCTCTCATTATCAAGTAGAGAACGCATAGACATAAATCGGAACGCACTTTAATCATTGTTCGGAAAAGTAAGTCCAAAGTAAATTTACAAGCCCTTTTGGTTTGCTGTTCAGTACTGTAAATAACCCATATGTGCATTGTTTGCACATGAATTATTTCATCTATGTAATCATAAAATTTGCATTATTGTTTGCAGAACTGATTAAAAACAACTACAGGAGCTCTGAAACACACAAATACTTTAGAAAGATTCTAATACTCGACGGTATTTAATCATAAGATATGCCCTTCAAAATGGACTATTTATGCCCCCATTCTGCCATGCACACTCTCTCGTGATACCCCGATCCGTAACACACCAACTCTACAATCGATTCCGAGACTCAATCATGATGCTATTATTTCCCCATTCAACACGCCACTTACTTCTCTCTCCCCCCGTCGATACCCGTTGAACTCACTGTTCGCCATTGGTGGGCGCAGACTTTAGAAGACTTGCCGTCACAAAAAATCTCATCTTAAGTGATAAGGGCAATATGACGGCTTATATTCAAGGTACTAAGGGTAAGCGTAGAGTTGGAGCTAGTGTTACCGTGTGTGTTTGCTGTGGATGTCAGTAGCCTCATTATACCCTGTTATTGTGTAAACAAGCCATCTCTTCCTAAAGGTTGTAATAATGTGGAGAATCCCTGTTTTCTGGAACTACACTTTCACATGTTGCAAAGTAACGACCATCTTGGATTTGAGGCTATTTGGGAGAAAGCGGTAATATTTTTGTTTGCTTCAGCGTGTATCACTTCGCTATCAAGTACAACTTAAACTATACAATTTGCTTGTAAAAACTGTAAACAATTTGGTGGCATAAGATGTTGTGAATACCAAGAACCAATTTTTTTTGCAAGTATGCCTGGTCAATTTCATGATTTTTTCCACAACATCATGCCCCCTTGAGCGAACCACTTTTAAAACAACAAAATTTCAGATTGGCTTTAACCCCGACCGTATTATTAGACAAGCGATTCTCCACAAACGGCGTAACCAAAATTGAGGTCCCAAAAGTATTATAAGGAGCATACGCACTTCATTTCATAGTTTTGGGCACAGCCATATTTGGTTTTAAGTATCTCACCCTTAGCGAGTGAAACCAATAACACTGATACCACATGCTACACTCTGACTAAATATCTCTTTTCCTAGGCAAAATAACAGGTCATCGGGAGACTTTTGTGCATTAGATGGCGGAATCTTTTTAGAGGCGTGGTTTCTTCCATCGTTTGGTTTTCGCATAATTATTGGCGAAAAATCATCCTATCCAGAAATGGACACTGGGGAATGCACACTGATACAGCTAACCGTTGACCACAGGTTTGTAGTGCGTGTGCTGTACAGTAACAGCGCGACACGCGACTGATTTCACAACAGAATGATGGCCTCAGGTGTCAGAGAACTCGTTCTTGCTGCCCTATTCAATAACACGAGCGTTTTCCCTCTTGGTTCAAATATATTCTAGCTCTGTGTAATAACCAGCATTTCTTCTTAAGTATTTAACTCTAAATTTGAATCAGGAAATTTAGTTCGCCTTACTCAAAGAATTAAAAAAACCGAGAAGTTAGAGACCCTCAACCAAAATCCAAAGTCAAACAAAGAACTCAGACCAAACAATATGATAATAATGCACTCACACCGAGTGCGCATCTTTTGCATGCGTGTCAGATCGGCTGCGACAAACTACCACATTCCCAATCACTTGATATCGACAAGATTTATCAAGGATGAGATTAAAAGCACAAAAATATCATTCGTCATGTTTAGATGGGACGCAGAAGTGGAACATTGCTGATATTCCACTTTAGGTCCCGATCCGTGGAGAAACTTTCCGGATAAAGGCAATGTCAATGACACAGTTTTTCCCAAACCACATCCTTTTTCAGCATGCCTCTGAATAACTGAAATCAATATTTTTTTGGTTTCCTTCTTTTTTTCCCTCCTATTTTTAATTCTTAGAAATTTTTGGCCTTCATTAGCATACCCCCTATATAACCCTCTGCGTGTATTCTTAATTATAAGCACATTGAGAGAGCAAAATAGATTCTTGAGCCCAATAAAGTACCTAGAGCTTTAATCAATACTAGAAAGGTAACAGTGTTTTGTTACCCACTTCAAAGAAAATCGTTAAAAAAATTTCTGTCGTGTGTCTGTGGGACTGGGACAATGCTGGAAAGGGTCCCCTTGCACTGGCATATACCAACTGGTTTGTATGATAAGATAAGGACCTAGCCTAGTGCTTTCGACTGATAATCGCACTCGCCCGTATGGGTCAGTGCAGTCGCACGAGACGCCTGGAGCTCGGTGCGCCTGCCACTGAAAACCATGACGGTCAAGTGTCAATTAGCCCTGTCGAGTACACTGAGGCGTGGTCCTTTTCCGTCATATGCGTGGAGAAAACAATAGCATCACTCATACATTAACATTAATAATTAACGTAATTATCTAAATTTGAGGTAGTTTTTGTAAAATAAATTAAAACACTTAAATACGCCAACATGTCCAAATTTATACTCTATAATAGTGTCGCAAACGACCTTGACGCAATTCATTGTTGATTAGTTTGTTTTGAGAAATGATCTGGAAGTGCGAGAAAAATCAGACTCTCTAAGACGCTTAGAGTGGCTAGCTTCTCGCACCTCCTGGCAGTTTTCAAAACCAACCCATTAGTGATGAAACGCGTCAATGAAATTGACAGAAGATAACTTTTCGCACGCCCTACCTTTTCCAAAACAAACCCAGCAGTGACGATTTTGCATATAAATGCATATGAATTTTCGTCTACAATTACATGCCCACTGTATTAGATGAAAGACCAACGCAGACCTGTATGTACAAACATGACTGTTTTCTTGACATTGAAACAATTTAGATGTTTGTGAATTTTGATTTTGGGTTTTTTGAATACACTTAATCTCATGGGCCCTACTATTATATAGCAACATTATATAGGACATTTCTCTACCTCCGTGCCAGTGATTTCATAACATTGACGCAGCTTGTACTCACGCGTCAATGTATGCCATCTATGTGCGCGAGTGTAAAAACACTGGCGGTTTACTGGTGCGCCCATCGTCGCTCGCTGACGTCACGGCACAGGTTAGGAAGTTCGTATAGAAGCTAACTTCTGGAAAGCCTTTCTAATTTTTGACAAAGTATAACCATAGGAAAGTTTATATTTAAGATCAATATTTTAATGTCCACGTCGTTAATTAATATATACGCGTTGCGAAAGAAACAGTACAAAATCACATCTTTTGAATGTCTGCGCAGTTAATTCCACTAATACTTTAAACGAGAACCACTATTTTTTTCAACCAATATTGAAGTTCGGACTGACACCATAGATTGTAATACTAAGTTCGTAGAGGGAATTCATGCAGGCATTGACTTGATATTGATCAGTAAGTCGATATCACATGATTGACGTTAATTCAGTAGCTAATAGGATTGTGACTTGTGTTGACCCGCGTGCAGTATCTGATGACCCGTGCATTATCTGATGACTCGTTCATTATCTGATGCCCTTGGCAGTATCGACAGAGCCAAGTGCATTCGTGAAAAATAAGCACGTGAAACAATAGATAATCAAACGAAGAAGTAGATACTCAGAGAATATACATATTTGCTCCTGATAAATCCCTTAGTTTTTTCACCAGAAGTCACTGTTTCACCAAAACCTTATTTTACCAACAATGCAGTTCTTGAACCACAAGTCTTAACCCCACAATACAATTAAAATCATGCAATCTTTAATTTACCATGGCAATTTGACACCCACCCCTACTGCTCTCTACCCCCACACACACCTGGTAACCAGTGTCCAATTTGAATCAAGTGTTTAATCAAATGTAGCATTTTTAAAAGGCTCCACAAATGTGAAAAAGTCAAAATTGACAAGTCAATCTGTGATTGTGATTGTTTCCTTTGATTGTTTCACAAACCTTTGTTATTTCAGGACATTACATGACAGCGTGTTTAAGTTAAAACACACCAGTCAAAGCACCAAATATGTAGACGTTCATATGGAAGTCCCATGGTGCAAATGAGGTATACATTCATTCGTTTCGCTGGATTATATTGGTGCAGTAGCGCTGACGACTGAATGGAAATACCGCCTTTGCTCCGTGGGACTTGTATAGAAACTCTACCCAAAAGACAGCCAACAACCACATACCAGATTATCCCGCCCATTACAAACCTAAGGTAACGTCAGATACACTACCCCAAACTATTATCTTCTAAAACACAAGCGAAAACAGGTGTGACATAATCACTTAGGATGATCACTACATGCATTTATGAACACTTCCCAATCAAGGTGGCTCAGTTTGTACAGTTCACCCAAGCACATCTTCAGGCCTGTATCAAGCCTCTGACTTATGATAAGCCACCATGTTGCCTCGACTGAGGATAGATTAGATGGAGTAATTGGGATCTCACACGATACGGCTTCAAAGAAAATAAAATCCATGTCTACTCACAAAATTTAGTGACACGATTTAACCACCTCCCCCGTAATACATGAACAAAATATATACACACTTAAAACTAAAAAGTTTAAACTCCAAGTCCTGGATGACAAAAAAAGCAAAAGCGAATCCATCCAAGATAATGCATGCAAATGCTCACTAATTTAGGATTAGATGGCATGTAGAGCTGACATCACCAAAAATGCTCCTGGAATATCAATGGTAAACAGCCTCTCTATCCAGACCCTAACCTTAAGGTCCATGATCAATATGACTAATTAAATCCTGACATTCGATCAGGTCCTATGGACCCTGCTGTTGCTTATGTACCCCACTTCGCAAAATGTTACAACCGAACACCTTTAGGATAGTCTCATTTTAGACATAACACATGACCACTTGAGGCTGGCTCTCCTCTGTATTCACCCAGAGTGTTAATGTGGACCTTGTCTTCTAGTCCAACAGAGTCACACTCAAGATTAACGTAACTGGCAGATCCCATGGCTGTCTACGGTAGACATCAATTTGAATTATTTGAAATACCATTATGATCATTACCAGCCTTAACCATGATGATCAACTACTTCTACACAATCGTTTTCATCCTCATCATCACCACCATCATTGTCCAACAGCAACCCTGCCCCATTCATTATATCATGATTGCAGTAATTGGGCCATATGATATTTTTTTACTATAAAATAAACCAGGGGCTATCCTGCTATAAAACAAATACTGTCGCCTATCATTTGTGCAATAGTAAAAATATACTCATTCGGTCAATTTGACTGTTCCATTTCACCTCTTTGTCTCGTGAAATTTAGTCAAATTGACCGCATAATTTTTTATATCACACTCCCGGCATTCAATCTTTGGGATACTATCACCTCTTAGTCATTCAATATTTGTATTTTGTATAATTTAAATTTAATTATTGAATTCATTCAATATTTGTATAGCACACCACCAATAGCATGTGGCGATGACCTGCTATTGTTCCCAAAGTGCAGTGTTCACAAAGATTTTTTTTTTTTTTTTCATATTCTACTTTGGTATCACAACATATGTCATATTTGCTGTTTGACCTTTCTCTCCTCCCAAGAATCAAATTGTAGAAATTCCCAGTGCTCTTCCTGCAGCCGGCAAGCCAACTGCTATCTACTGCAGCCGGCAGCCACGGCTATCTACTGAAAAAAAAAAACAAAAAAAAAAAAAAAAAAAAAAAAAAAAAAGAACAAAAAAAAAAAAAAAAGAGACGGCACCACTGCTATCTACTGTATACTGCCAGCCACTGCTATTCTACTGTAGACATCAGCCACTGCTATCTACTTTAACAGCACCACGCTATCTACTGTAGACAGCAGCCACTGCTATCTACTTAACAGCAGCACTTCTGTCTACGTATACATCACCACTGCTTTCTACTGTAGACAGCAGCCACTGCTGTCTACTGTAAGAGCACCTGCTGCTGCTGCGAATTCAGCCACTGCTGTCTGCTGTAGACAGCAGCCCGCTGTCTGCTGTAACACCTCCCCTGCTGTCCGCTGTAGACAGCAACCATGCTATCTACGTAACATCAAGCCACTGCTATCTACTGTGACAGCAGCCACTGGCTATCTACTTAAACAGCGCCACTGCTATCTACTGTAGACAGCAGCCACTGCTATCTACTGTAGACAGTAGCTCGCTATCTCCTGTAGACGAGCCACTGTATCTACTGTCGACACAGCCACTTCTACGACTACTGCAGACAGCACCAATGCATCACTGCAGACCGCAGTCACTGCTCTACTGTAGACGCAACCACTGCTACTATTAGACAGCAGCCACTGTACTACGTAGACCGCAGCCACGGCTATCTCTGTACAGCATCCACGCTATCTCCTGTCCACCAGCAGCCACTGCTATCTACTGTATACAGTAGCTACTGCTATCGACTAGACAGTAAGCACTGCGATCTACTGTAGAAGCAGCCCTGCTATCTACGTAGACACAGTCACCTATCTACTGTGGACAACAACACTGCTATCTACTGTGGACACAACCAGTCATCTACTGTGGACAGCAACCACTGCCATCTACTGTGGACAGCCAGCCACTGGCTATCTAACGTAGACAGCAGCCACTATCTGCTGCAAACATGTAACCAATCTGTTACAGCAACAGATCCTGCTATCTACTTAGATAGCAACACACTACATCCTGTAGCCCTCACCATGATCCTCTTCAATTAAATCCCACTTTTACCATTCCGCTGTCGACGGTGTTGTCATCTTCGCGTCATTGTCATCATCACTACCATCATCATGTCCCCATCAGATCAAAGAATTCCGGGATTGACTCTTTAAAATTGCAAATCTATTAGGTCAACAACGAAGTGACCCACTTTCCTGCGAACCACTTCTGATGCAAGAGCATAACCACTTAAGATTGGACAGTCTATTTCTCCTTGCTCACCACTATTTTTAATCTCTACTCGCATTCATTTTTGCCCTTAAATATGCGAGTGTTATCAGTGTGTTTTGACCATCTCTGATTTCCCTCTTATGCACCTTCTTCACTTTCCTTTGTGTGTGCCAAGCACACATTTATTTCCCTATCATACCCAAGTGAAAGCCTTTTATTTGCAAAATTGACATTTAGACTCAAGGACATGCAATGTGTGCAGAGCTTCAAATCTCTTCTGTTATTGTTAACCCCCGGGTACTAACAGCCAATTGATTGGTTAATTACCTTAATTTAGCCTAAATGATTAAAAACCAATCAGAGACATGGTAAGAAACTTAAAATGCTCAATATATATATAAATCTACTTTGATTGTTAGTCAAGAGGTTATATCATGTAGACATGTAATATCATTAATAACCAATCAAATGTTTTTAGAAGGGCGTAGCGCATCATGGTTTAAAGCCTACTATTGCTGACATGCCACATCCCTTCTTGCTCACCTTCTAATTTTGTACCTTTGTTTTAAAAATTCTTATTATTATTTGCTCCCCCTTTTGAACTTCTAATTCCACCTCTGGCCTAGCCATCAGATTGGTGTTCAATACACACATGGTGTGTGTATTTATAGGGGTGTGTTATTTATTCGGGGGGTGTGTATT
Organism: Ophioderma brevispina; assembly: GCA_023653785.1. Classification (NCBI taxonomy): domain Eukaryota; kingdom Metazoa; phylum Echinodermata; class Ophiuroidea; order Amphilepidida; family Ophiodermatidae; genus Ophioderma; species Ophioderma brevispina. The sequence goes on from JAMKCH010001249.1 coordinate 46,863, forward strand.
TATTAGGGTTTGTGTATTTATTAGGGGTGTGTGTATTTATTAGTTGTTTTTATGGACATTTGGTCAAAAGTTTGTCATACCCACTAGGTAAGTGAAACAAACCCATACAAATATCACATGTGTGGGTGTTGTGCATGCATATGCATTAAAAAAAATATTGTCCTCTGCATATAAATTAGCATATTGAGTTTCGATAAATTTTAAGATTCCAGTAACACCTACAACGGCCACAAATCCAGAACACGCAACCACGTGCCAATACATATTCATCACACTCACCCACAGCTCACTACCGTTAACAAATTTGCCACCCGATTCATAATTATAAATCCCTTTAAAACAATTATATCCCACTATTTTTTTTTCTCCATTTGTTTTTGACAGACGTTACTAATCACTCTTCCCTCCCCCCTTTGTCCCCACCTTAGTTCAGCGCATGCCGGACTTCAGCAACACCTGATTGTAATGCTTTCTTTGCTGGTATGGGGCCTAAGAAGGCTCTCATTTTATCTTGCGATTCAGTTGGCACGAGGAGGTGCATTTAACTCAAGTTGTTTGTGCGCAATACTTCGCATTCCATTATCCACTCCTTTGCCTTGCATCGTTTATATTTCTCAATCGAGTTTGGGAAATCCTCATCTCTCTATCGATCCAACCTCCTTGTCTTTGTATCAATTATCGGTTAAATTTCTCACATTTGTCATTTTTTCACCAGCAACATAAACTCATACATTTTGACCTCCAACAAATAGGTTATAATCATTGCGGCGCCAGACCTCTTTCTGAGGGGGAAAGTGAAATCTTGGTGGGCAAAAGTGAAATTCCGGGGGGGTGCAAAATATGCTTTCTACTGTAGACAGCACAAGCCACTGTTATCTACTGTAGACAGCAGCCACTGCGATTCTACTGTAGACAGCAGCCACTGCTATCTACTGTAGACGCAGCCACGGCTGTCTACTGTAGACAGTAGCTACTGCTATCTACTGTAGACAGTAGTAGCTACTGATATCGACTGTAGACAGCAGCCACTGCTATACCTACTGTAGACAGCAGTTCAATTGCTATCTACTGTGCGACAACAACCCACTGCTATCTTACTGTGGACAACAACCAGTCATCTACTGTGGACAGCAACCACTGCCATCTACTGTGGACAGCAGCCACTGCTATATACTGTAGACAGCAGCCACTATCTGCTGCAAACAGTAAACCAATATATGTTACAGGCAACAAAACAGATACTTGTATCTACTGTAGCTAGCAACATCACTAACATCCCTTTAGCCTCACCATGATCCTCATCATAGTAACATTCCCCTTTTACCATATCCGTGTCGACGTGTTGTCATCTTCGTCGTTCATTTCATCATCAACTAACATCATCAATGTCCCCATCATTATCAAAGAAAGCAGGGATTGACTCTTTAAAAATGGCATAATCTATGAAGGTCAACAACGAAAGTGACCCCACTTTCCTGCTACCACTCTGATGCAAGAGCATAACCACTTAAGATTGGACAGTCTATTTCGCCTTGCTCACACTATTTTTAATCCTCTACTCGCATGTCGATTTTTGCCCTTATATCTGGCTCGTTGACAATTGTTTGCCCATCCTCTGATTTCCCTCTTATTCCCACAATGCTGCAATTCTCACTCTTTCCGTTCTGTGGTTGTGCCAAGCACACATTAATTTCCCTATCATACCCAATTGAACTCTTTAATTTTGCAAAATTGACTATTTAGGACCAAGGACCAATAATATTTGGCGGCTTCAAATCTATTCTTTCTGTTTCTAACCCCCGGTCTACCGCCAGGTTTGAAATTGGTTATTCTGATTTTAGCCTATGAATTACCAATCAGAAGAACAATGGTAAGAAAAAACTTTAATGCATACAGATATATATATAAAGTCCTACTTTGATTGGTTAGTCAAGAGGTTATTCATGTAATATCTGTAATATCATGTAATAAGCAATCATAAATGTTTTTAGAAAGGGGCTCGCCCCATCAAGGGGTTTAAAGCCTACTATTGCTGAAATGCCCACATCCCTTCTTGCTCACCTCTAATTTTTCCTTTTGTTAATAATTTTATTATTATTTGCTCCCCATTTTGGACTTATAACATAATTCCCCACCTCTGGCCTACTTTCCATAATGTGTTCCAATCACACAGGGTGTGTGTTTTTATGTGGGTGTGGGGGTGTTTTATTAGGGGGGTGTGTATTATTCGGGTTGTGTGTATTTATTAGGGATGTGTGTATTTATTAGTTGTTTTTAATGTACATTTGGCAGAAAGTTTGTCATATACCACTAGGTATAAGTGAAAAACACACCCCATACCAATATCATGTGTGTGTTTTGGCATGCTAGAGTGCGATATAAAAAAAAAAATATTTCCTCTGCATAATAAATTAGCATATGGAGTTTCCGATAAATTTTAAGATCCATAACACCGACAACGTCCACAAATCCAACACCACCACGTGCCATACATTTCTCTACACTCACACCCCAGCTAACTACCGGTTAAGTAACAATTTCCACCCTAATCTAATTAATAAATCCCTTGAAAAAATGATATTCCCAGATTTTTTTCCCCATTTGGATTTTTTGACAGACGTTACTAATCACTCTTCCTCCCCCTTTGGCACCCATTAGTTCAGACGCCGCCGTACGTTCAGCAACCCCCGATGGTGTAATGCTTGGCTTTGTCTGGATGGGAGCCGAAGAGAGCTCTCATTTTATCTTGTCGATTGCATTGCACGATGAGGTGGTCATTTAACTCAATTGTTTGTGCGCAATACCTTTCGCATTCATTATCCACTCCTTTGCCCTGCATCGTTTATATTTTCTCAAAATATTTTGGGAACTCCTCATCTATCTATCGACACCTCATTGTCTTTGTATCAGATGATCGTTAAAATTTTTCTCAACATTTGGCATTTTTTTCACGATCAAATAAACTCAGCCTTTTGACCTCCAACAATAGGTTGATAATCAAGTGGCGGCGCCAGACCTCTTTCTGATGGGGCAAGTGAAATCTTGGGGGGGCAAAAGTGAATTCTGTGGGCAAAATATGGAAAATTAGGAAATTTTTCCACCACTTTTGGCCCAAAAATCGCTGATTTTTGGCCCCCAATCCTGTGAATTGCCCCAAATCCTTTTTTTCTATTCGAACCAGGGGGGGGGGCAAACTGGGGGGCAAGAAAAAAATTGGGGGGGGGGCAACTGCCCCCCCCCATGCCCCCCTGGGCGCCCTGGGTTATCATGGTAATCAATATAAATCATGGCTTAATAATCTAATGAAAGAATTATGCTAACTCTGAAGGAAAAAAATACCCATATTCACCTATTTACTCGGGGTTTAAGCCAAACCTAGAAGAACAGATTCTACCAGTTTTTGCCGGCAAAAACAGAATCCCCCCTGGTACTTGTAGTAAAATTAAAGGCATCTACTTTTCGTCCTAATTTAGCTATCGTTTCAATTTCTAAATGACTACACAATCGGAACTCTGAAAGTTATTATTTTTATATAATTTTTCCCTTATTCATATCAGATTTAATATGAATAACATTGTAAAGATGCACAAATACTTTCAAGAGATAGAAGTCTGACGGGTACAAATCACATGATACTGCCTCCTATACCTTTTAATAAAGTCACTTTTATTTTTTTTTTTGAACTCTTTTTTCAAACATGTTACATAACAAATCAAGACAAGATACCTTAAAAACCCACTGAGGTCTACCCCGCCATTAAAATAGCATTGTAAGCACTTTCAATTGGTTACTTTGAGGGGGTATAATATCGGGCGGAGCCAGGATGTGAAAAACGTCAAAGTTACCGGTTGCGTCGGGCTGAAAGGCTGAACGTGTCCAAAAAGGCGCTGATTTTGCAAGAATTGAGAAAACCCGGGGCTTTGGGGGTTGTGGGGTTGTGCGCGCGCCCTCCTGAAGACCAATCACATGATTTTCGCGGCCTGACTGCCTTCCTGATTAATGAGCCAAACCACAGATACTGTAAGAATGGTGGGGATGGTTTAAGAAGGACAGAATAACACTCTGATTGATTGCAAGATCCATTTGGTAAGCACAGCTGTTTGACCCCATGCACCAAATTGTCTCTTATTTAGAGCAATTTTAAGAAATAATTGGTGACAGAATTTTGACAACTGATATAAGTGGGGACATGCAAAAGCTATTATCCTTCTGATAAATTAAGAGAAAAGGCCATTATCATTGTGGGAATCTTGCCATATAGGCCTACAAGGTATGATTTGTATGTAAAGTGCCCTCTAATTGCTTATTCCCCATTTTAGAAACAGACATGTAAAACTAGATTTCATAAATCACATTTTCCCACAATGAAATTTCATCAATGTACACAGAATGTAGTGAGTGGAATAATAGTGTCAAACAGTATGGTCGCCATTAGTATAAAAACAAGAATGAAACAATTGATACATTCAACACATCCTATGTAAAGAGCCCATTAGAGGGACTTTATCATAGGTGGTTAGGTACAGAAGAGATATTAAGAACGTGAAGGAAGAGAAAGAGTTAGAGAAAAGTGGGATAAAAAAATTACATCGGTCCTAGGACGCTTGTGTAGCTTTGCGTCGCGGGTTAGTGAATGATAGGCTAACATGACCTCTTGACCTTCGTATGTGAACTTTGGACATCATCAAACAATGAGGGATCCCATGTTACACCGTGATTTCAAAGTTTTGGTTCCAATTTGAAAATTTCAACTTTCAAATTGAGGTCACAATTTTACATTTTCAGCCCATTTTTTACAACTGACCTCACTATGACCTTTGACCTTGGTATGTGACCTTTGACCTCATTCAACAAAAATGGGGATCCCATGTTACACCTAGGATTTCAAGTTTGGTTCCAATTGAACTTCAACTTTTCAAATGAGGTCAATTGTACAGTTCAGCCCATTTTACAACTTGACCTCCATGAACCTTTGACCTTTGGCACTGTTGACCTTTGACCCTTGGCATGTGACTTTGACCTCATCAAACAAGTGGGGGGATGCCATGTTGCACCTGTGACTTCAAGTTTGGTTTAAATCCATCAAGTTGTGGATATTACATGCAAATGGTAACCGTTACAACGAACATCTAACGGACCTCATCAACAACAGACAACTACAGTGGACCAAAGTGATCCCATGTGTCTCCTGCCTTAGGGCAGGCGACACAAAATAGGAGAGACCGGGGAGAAACGCACAAAAGGTCGCCATGAATTACTCAAGCGTGAGACTTTAGCGGCAATTTCAAACGCTTTGGATTTTAATAGCTGTAACGAGTACTTGAGAAATTTGCCCTACAGCTCAGTGTCTGGAAGCCCCAAATAGGAGACAAGACAAGTCATGGCCGTTATACTCTATGTGGCAAGGGCCCCAATTTTAACCTTTTGGTAACTTAATTACACAGTCAGACACTGGGCAAATGTACAAGAAAAGAAAACACCTATCCACGTGGCCATGTTACTGGCAATACGATTGCGGACACTACGGAATCAATGGTTTGTGTAAAGCTTGCCAAATTAACCTCAAACGATTTGTTATTGCATTGAATCTGTAGAATGACAGCCAGGATTAGGTCCTGAATGCCACATCCAGTTTTTCTGCGGACGAAAATTTGTATAACTTTCACATTTTTAAAAGTGTAATAACATGTTAATTTTTATGAATTTAATGCAGTTCTGATCTCTCCCTCCCCCTCCTACTGAACTACCCACGCACACTATTCAACCTACATCACAGACCCCGAACTACCCTAGCCACATAAAGCCATCCATCTAACCGCCCAAATACATCCCTGCCGCACTCCCTCTCTCTCACCACCACTCCTG
>JAMKCH010001250.1:0-70218 GCA_023653785.1 Ophioderma brevispina
TCTATTTTGAGTTTAAAACTTACAGGAAGTGTGATTTGCTAGGTGTTTGGCATGGATTATGAAAGGACAAATCATAGTGCGTAATCTACAAAAGAGTATTAAAGTATAAAGCATATATTTTGATAGATTATAAGGTGGCAACCATCCCCTTCTCCAAAACGAGCCTTGTCTTCCACTACCAAAGTAAGGTGGCGTGACAGATTATGCGCTAAAGAAAGGACAATGATGGTCCAGATAGATGTAAGCCATTAGGTTTCAAATTATTATGTGTTTTAGCTGGCGGATGAAAAAACTGGTCATCAGTGCAGTGGTACACACCGCATCTTCCTCCCCCCGGAAGGACGAAGGTACCTCCGACCTTAAATGGTGGACTTTGCCACATCAATAGGAGGCAAGGAGTTCCATTTCAAGCCTACTGTGTGACCTATCAAACACCATGAACAATGGATGCGTTTTTAAAACACCATGCGAGGATGCGTTTAAAGTTGGGGGCCACAGCTTACCAAGCACCATATCCACCGTGAGTTTTGGTCACATGGGGGGGGGGGGGCCTCACCTCCTATCTCTCTTCGGGGGCAAGCCGCTGACCAGCCTCCGGGGCTAATCACCAAATACATAAACGTCCTTCGAGTTGTCGACGTTCTTTTTGGCATTGCGGCATGATCCCCATGGGTCGGGGGAAGGTAATTGTTGTCCGCTGCCGGACAATATGAAGGTCCAGGTGACATATAACAAGGAAGGGGGTGTAATAGTCCCAGCCTATGCAGGGCTATGCAGGGAGATTCTTCAGGTGGTTTCGGAGATGGGGACATCGGGCTGATAGCCTCCCGTGTTTCGGGAGTGGACAATGGTTGCGGACAGTCTCCCAGGGGGTCCCTAATTCAGTTCGGACGGACTGCCGGATACGGCAATGTTGCCGTGGCCGGCAATGTGTTGCCGGAAGCGGCAGTGTTGTTTCCCACAATGCATTGCAAGCGCGGTAATTTAAAGTTGTAAGTTAATTAATCATGGGATTTTTAGATATAGAAAGTGCTTGTTAAAACAAAAGTATTTCGTCAAACTAATGTTTTTAAATACGAATAAAAAAAAAATATTTTTTGATATAAAAAACGATTTTAACCTAATTTCAATAAAAAGTAAAAAAGTGACAAATTTGAATTTTACAATTTAACAAACCCAAGGTGAAAATTTTTGGTCCTGGGTGAAAAATTTGGCGAAATAACATCATTGGCATGGGTTAAAATATGGGACTTCCCCCTAAAAAAATATAAAGTCCCAATCCAATAGAATCGTTTAAGGTTTCCGGAATTCATGCAGAGATGCTTGTTTTATGTTGCCTGAACTGGCAAAATATATGCCGGCTGCGGCAACATTGCCGGATCCGGCAGTCGGCCCGAATGCTAATACCAGACACAGCCAAAAGTCAGAGAGGGCCCGTCCGGTGGAGTGGCGATCTACTTTGCAGTTGGACCTACAATGTTTAGATGTGGACAGTCCACACGTGGATCTGTTGCCCAGTCATGAATCGTCAAGGATTGTGGCATGTTAGGGACCTATTCTTGGAACCTGGATCCCCGAGCAGTCAAACGGGGGAAAAAAAAAAAAAAAAAAAAAAAAAACGCCATGGCAGCGGACCGGTCAGAATTGATAGCCTATGCTTGATCTAGCTTCTACGGGTTGCCATGATCCCAAAGTCCTCGAGTGGCTTTGTCTCGAGACTGCCTGATCCTGCTGGTAGCCCATTATGTGATGGCCACGGCAGCTGTGGTTTCCCAGGCCGCTGATCTGCTTGTAAGGGAACGATCCAACTTCCAAAGGGAGGGGGACCTGGTAAGAGGTCCCCGCCGCGCGTTCGTCCCAGAGTGTACCACCCCATCTCTGACCTGTTCCTGGGTGGCATTTCTGCCGACTGTCAGATGTTGGACTTTCTGAACAGGCTGCCATCTTCACTGTTCAGAGCAACTTCAACTAGAGCATAATAGGATTACCATGCAAGTTTGCCAATAAAGAGTTCGATCCATGCATTTTCTGAGACCGTAGACCGTTGGCATTTCCTCAAGGAAGTCATTTCAGGAGTGGGTTTTACCTTAGTGTCCGACTGTCCAGAGTTCTTTTTTAACCGACAGACAGGCGACCTGTAAAGGGCTCGGTGATGGCATGACATTTCTTTTCAGTCCCCTCTTGTCCAATCTGGTGAAGGGTATGACTACGGATCGTTCCCCCCAGTTTGAAGCCTTGTTCCGGATGGGATTGTGCCATTGGTCTTGCCATTCTTGGTGTCCCTGACCAGTTTAAACCCAACCGCAAGCTTAGTCTTCTGGAACTCCTATGGCTGTGCTTGGTGGCCATAGGGGGGTTTCGGATATACTTGCCCTTTCTAGGACGGAGGCCCATTCACCACTTGATCGCAGGGAGGTGTCTCTATCTATCCGCGATGCAGGCTTTATGGCAAAGAATCAGACTCTTTTAGCCCGAAACCGGTGTTTCTGCCACTTCTCACCATATTGAAGCACCGAAATGAACACAACAACCATGATTGGTTGAACTGGCTTCTTGGTTCTAGGCATATGTTTATTTCGAGCAGCTCCCGCTTTTCTCCTGGGCATTCTAAAAGAGGCTTCATCCCAGACATTTTTGGACAATGTCGGTTAAATTTCTACTTCCACTTCCAACAAGTCTATTTGATTCATGTGTTAGTCAAGCAGAGAAGTGGTGTCGCCGTCCAAACCCTCTTTGCTGATCGACCTAGCATCTTAATTGACCCAGGAGCAATTATGGCACTATGGGTGGGCTTTTACAGGGTTTGCATTGGCGTTGGCTAACTTACTTCTGCGACCTTCTTCCTCCACCGACTTAGCCATGCAGTGGAATTCTGTGCAAATTCCGGCTTGTGAAGGAGCTAGCCCTAGTACAGTTTTATTGCCCTGCAGAAGGTCGTTGAAGTTTGTTTTTTGTTTGTTTTTTAAGAGAAACATTTGCGAAGGCGAATCAACAAGCGCCGCTTGATGTGGTTCGTGATATTTGGTGCGTGCACTGTCCCTATTATTTCGGGAGTTGGCTCTTTTAGCAGTGGTATGGGGTTTTTATAGTACCCAATGAAATATTTTATGCAAAATGGTCTATCCCACTAGTACCCACTATTAAATCACACATGACTCATCAGTTATCTTTAACACTTTCTAAACACTGGATTTACAATAATTGTAGCTGTTTTTCATTATTATAATATTAAGGTGTGAATATGTTTTTTAATATTTGTACAGACTGACTAATTGGCTAATTTACGTTAAGAAAAACTTGTATAATCGGATTAAAAGCTGCGGTTTCTAATGCTGAAAAGCAATGATGGCTGTCATTTTGTAACCTAAAAATATTTAAATTTTGTTTTTCTACTGACCCCCAAAACATGGGTATAGACACAACCTTTTTACTTCTAGGCCAATTGGATGAGCAGTTTAACCCATCATATGCCTTATAAAAGTTCGTTGACCTTTGACCTTGAATATCTGACCAACGCAGCAACTAGAGGTGGGTGGGAAACAAATTTTTTTGTAATTATTCTAATATAGGCCTACCAGAATTACAAAGAGTCCTTTTATTAGAATTTTTCAAGGGTTGTATAGGACATGTGTCCATAGTAACGCCTCTACTATTTAACTCGCTTAATCTCTACTCGTAATACAAAGCATAGAAGTCTTTCAACCATAAGAAGTATTTTTTTTTTTTTTTTAATTTTAGTATTGATTTAAGAAAACGGAAACGACGAGTTATAAATGCTTTCAAAAAAAAAAACTGGCCATTCTAACGATTAATTAGGGCAATGTGAAACTTAAACTTAAACTCACAGACCTACAGCCTGTATCGAAAATGAAATATTGGCAAATTTTTGAGTACACAAATGATTTCTATTATCCTCATGATGTGCCTTTTACTCTTAACAGTTGAAAAATAATTGACTTTATACAAAAGAACAAATGAGTTTTTAACGAAATTCTTTTTGTTTCACATCACACTGAACCCTCAAATACTAACATACACAATGTGCGGTGTTTTAAGCTACAAGCTTTCTGCCGTGGCGGCAGCGGTCTAACCATTTAGACCTTTTGATTTTACTTTTGGACTGTCTGTTTTGTTGTCATGTTTTAGAGGGTGGTACAAAATTAATTAATAAAATAAGAAAACATTAAAAATGTTAAATTATAATAATAAAATTGTAGAAAGCGGTCCAAACAACCATTAGCCACTCTTTCTTAATATCTAATTTGTAGTAATTCAGTCAGTTTATTTATCAGGACCCATCAAAGTTTCCAGTTCCATTTTACATTGAATTAATGTTCATAATAAACAATAAAAAGTCCTTGAATTATTTCGAAAAACAGACTGAAAGTGCTACTTTGGACGGACAATGAGACTAATTATTTAAATGATCCGTGATTGTCAATCACCATTTTGAAAACCAAAAAATATTTCTTTCTCATGAACTATAAGCAAGTATACCCAGGAAAACGCTCTCTTCTCTGATGAAAACAGTAGATTCATAAAGACAATATCTAATAATTCACTTTCGCTGTTGATTTTCAGGGAAATCTGATGTCGCCCTAATATGGGCCTAGTTAAGTCTCATTAGTGTGTTTTTTATTTTCGATCATTCTTTTACAGAGAGGGAACAAAGTCATGATATAAAATCGAAATTCAAGTTACTGACGTACTGATTTTTTATTGATATTTGCCATTTAATAACATCTAAGAGAACCTCGTAAATCAGTTGCAACCGCTCATATTATTCACACATTCCTTATTCCTTGCACATGTCGTGAGTCAGTTGACGTTTATTCTAAGACAATTGGAATAAGTATATTATAAATATTTCTCTTAACAAAAGATGTCCCCTTGCCAGATAACCGGGTTGCCTTACAGGTTGTGGTGCATAGAATGTTTACAGGTATTTTCATATAATTGAATTCGATCGAATTTTCCTGCAATAGCCATTGTGGTACTGAAAATTCATATATCCATATTTTTGCAGAGAATGTCCACTTTTGGAGAAAACCATGCCATGAAACAGAATTTTTGCTTGCCAAATTAGTATTTTTTGTTATTTGTCATGCCCGGTTGGGGCTTTTCCAGCTTCTTGTTACGTACTTTTCCCAGGGTTTTCACCATTAAAAGGTTTTTGAGTGATGCTGAAACAGTGAATTATAAATTAACACTTTCTAATTCTAACACTGTTTTGCACCCACGTTTTCTTAACATTGTACATATCTGTTTAATATCTAAACACCTAATAGCTAAACATGTTTAAATTTCTAAACTTTTTATCATTTGACATTGGGTCTTTCGAGATTTGAAACCAAGCATTTAGAGATTTGACATGTTTAATATAATACCCCTAAACAACTAATTTGGTACCACGTTCTTATACTGTTTGCAATGTGTTGTTGATAGAATTGCTACGTGTCCCTCTTAGTAAACTACGACTTACTAAACTAAACGCAAAACGTACCTCTTTTTTTTTTAAACTGTCAAAATAGCAGTGTAATATCACCCAAAAGGTAAAAAAAATACACTTTCCATTCCCTTTCCACAATGTTATGCTCTTTTTAATTATATTTTTTGGTGAAAAAGGGCCCAAAAATTGCAGAAACTTTAAAATCTGAATTTCTCAGTAACTGAAGAAGATAAAAACGTCAAAAAGCACTAAAGTTTTATGTCCAATTATAATAAATTTATATAAATCTCAATTTCAATAGCCCATTGCCATGGACTTTAAGCTCTTCATATTTTATTACATGTTAGAAGCAGTATAGATAGACGCCAATCAATTACCTGAATATATGAGAAAAAAATGGACTTCAAACTTAGAAACGTTGTTCAATACTTCCCAAACACTTTTTGGCTCTTTACTTAAACATACCTCACGTTATAATAGGGAATAATCACAACACACAATATCAACGAGGTATTTATAATCTATTCATGCATTTTACAGACAGGGCACCATAGACTTTTTTTTTACTGCCTTGTTACTACACAAACAATTTGAGCGATACTAAACGTTATTTGGACCATTATTTAAATTTACCGTACCCCTGTAGAACTTTACCTAACCCTCCCTCCTGTGGAAATTCCCGACATTTTCCGAAAGGGACATGTGGGCTAAAAACCTTCTAAAGGTCCTTTGAAGTCAAATCAACAATCATCAAACGCGTACTTGCCAAAGATAGTCAACGAATTGAGGATTTTGACTTGAACTATACCAGGACCTAGTCTTGCGCTTATATGCCATTAGATTTGTTTGGGGTTCGTGTTTTATTGCTAAACGGCCAGCTAGGCCCACTCAGAACACTATCGGTAAATACAACGCTGGAATTGAAGAAGTTGGTGAACATTCCGTAAACTTGTATTGACTTATAACCACACTTATAACATTTTCTTTATTCTTAGTGGATCTTTTACATAGTTGAACATATCTGATGTAGAGGAAAAATGACGAACCTTCGATCAACGAAGCTGAGAGATGTGTGTCCATGTGGACACACAAGAGGGTGAAACACTTCCAGATTCCCCTCAAATGGCAGAAGTCGGTTTTTTTCGCCTCCAACGAGTACAAGCTATGCTTGAGCCACTACTTCTGCTTTCAGGAGTTCGATAGTCAAAAAGCAATGAAGGAAAAAGCAACCGACTTGCGGTGCGAAAGAAAAAAAGATGACCTAAATTGGATCCACAATCTATCACTATCACTTTTAGATATCCACTAAATGTGTGTGGCACCCAGTTTACGATCGCATTAAGCTCTTCGTAGATGAACTTACAGACGGCACCATAAGTTTGGTAAAAGGTAGACAACACAACTCCGCCAGCTTGTTGACTGACCCGGAAATCTTCAGAAAGAGGTTCAGAAGGTATGAGTGTTAAAATCAACTACCCTGCCTACCCTGCCCGCCCGCCCAATCGCGCGCCCGGCCCGCCCGCCCGTCCGCCTGCCTGTCAACCCTACCCTACCCTACCTACCTTACTTCACCCACCTTCCTACCTACCTCCCCTACCTACCACACCCACCCCCCCACCCCCCCGTTTACGATCACATTAAGCTCTTCGTAGATGAACTTACAGACGGCACCATAAGTTTTGGTACAGGTAGACACACAACTCCGCCATCTTGTTGACGACCCGGAAAATATTCCGAAGAGGTTTCATCAGAAGGTAGAGTGTTTCAAATCACGCCTGCCTGCCTGCCCGCTACCGCACCGCCCCCTTCTACCTACCTACCTACTTACCCACCTGCCTGCCTTCCTGCCTGCCTGCCCCCCGCCCGCCGTATCTGCGCGGTTATCAACGGGAACATAGGGATTTCGTTCATTACTAGGGCTTGAAAATTGTTAACTTTGAAACCAGATGTTTATGCAAAACAGTATCATTAACCTATTCTCGATTTATCACATCTTGAACATTGCTCCTGCCGTTATTTTATATTTTTATGGTAACATATCTGTCTGCAATATTGTCGACATGCTCTCAGAGAACTCTTCAACTACTTTAAAATAATCCAATATTATCAGGTTTTGAACTTAATATTAGGCGCATAATAGAGTCTGATACAAATCCACGAATCTGTGCTTGCGCTCTTGTGTAACGAGCAGGGAGACATTTAAAGAACGGATTTGTGCTGGCGACATGGCGAAAAGCAGAATTTATTCATCTTAGCCTTATGGGCTTGATACTGTTCTCTCAACCGGTTACAACTTCTAGTCCTGATTCATTTTGAAAACATAACTCCTCAGTATATTTATATAAACATTCATTCTAACAGCCAAAAACAAGCGCTAAACTGTGCATCGACTGTGCCACACTCAAAACTATTTTTTGGAACACTTTATCGGAGAATGGATCATCCGGCATAGAAAGTAAAACGTATTGCGAAAACGTCACAGTCCGAACAGCTAATTTTTTAATCTTATGGTGAAAGATTCCTATAATAATTACAAATTTTCCGATTTGAAAAAAATAATGATTTTAGAAAATGAAACACACTTTTTCGTTAAATATCCGTGCAATATTCTAAACAACTTCTTTACCTTTTGATTAATCTTTTTATAACCCTGTGTCAGGTTTCGACATCTACCGATCGCAAACAGACAGATCAATTTAGTGAGAACAATATGTACTCAAATCAATACTTCGTTCAAATCACGACGATTTCCCACGTATACCAACAAAACAAGAATTGCTGAGCTAACAATCTTGTTTTTGGTTTTAAGGGTGATTTTCCAACAATTCAAGCAATTTTCATTTCCTTGGTAAATTCATGTTTTTTATCCATATTGATTATTGCATGCAGCACTCGATATTGCCGTCTTGTGATTTGTTAGCGCTAAATCTATCTATAGACTTTTTACTAGTAACACAACACACCACCCAACTACTAAGTGATGAGACGGGCATAGTTACACAAAAAAGGTTTACCACTTTTTGAGCTCCTTTACTCCATCTAAGGCAAGACTCGCTTACTTACATCCCGTTTTCTTAACGTATAATTTTCATGAAACTACTTTTCACACTCGTGCAATTCAGACATGGAGTCTAAACTATAAAGAATTGGAGAGGAAGTCATTCAGCTATTCACGCGACTTGAAAGAGTTTTGGATGAAGATCAAATACAATGCTTTGAAGAGTTAGACGATGACCAATCGAAACAACTAGTGTCTTGGATCAGAGCAGAGATCGACGGTAAGTTTAATGTATTATGTGATTTCGTTTTTTTTATAAATTGGGGAATTCTTTTTTTTTTCGCTCAACGATACATTTAGAGCAGGAGCAGAATATCATAGGGACCTTATTTAAGGAGTTCGTTTACCTCCCACTACAGAAAAGGTTTAATACCTTTGGTAGTTAGTATGGACCCGCTACATCAATGCTAGGTAATTAGTACTCTCAAATTGTGGTATCACTTTTTCAATAGGGTCAATTTAAGTTTACACAGGGGTCAACTTTTAAAATGCCCCAATCATGTTGAAATGTATGCCATATTGTCCATTTAATCATAAGGATTCCAAAAATGTATAGTTTGTACTACCTAGGACCATTGGTTTTGGAGTTATAGGGTAAACATGACTAAAATGGTAAAAAAAGGGCAATTTTAAAATTTTTAAGGTTTGAGATGAATCAGTTTTTTGTTTGATTATATTTTTAAATGCTTGCAAATTATTGCCTGAAGTTAGAGGGATCCCCAAAAGTATAGTTTTGATTATGTTAAATGTTTACTTACGGAGATAAGGGTCAAAGAAGGTCAACACCAATTGGATTATTATGTTGCCCTATGACCTATTTTGTCGCATAACATGATAACTATACACTGCAGATGGTACAAACTATTCCTTATTTTGACACATTAAGCTAGATGAACAACAAATTTCATTTTTCAACACAATTGGAGCAACTTCTGATTTTGACCCCTGTACAAATAGAAATTGACCTTTTTTACATTTAGCCATTTTTACCCTATAACTCCACACCCCAATGGTCATAGATGGTACAAACTATTACATTTTTTGGAATCCTTATGACTAGAAATTAAGGACAATATGGCATACATTTCTAAATGATTGGAGGCAATTTGAAAAGTTGACCCCTGTGTAATCTTATATTGACCTCTATTGAAAAGTGACACCAAACAATTAGCGTACTCACTACCTAACGTTGAGATACCGTGTGTCCCCAAAAAAAAGCAACACTTGGTGGCAGGCGACATAAAGTTTATTTGCATTAAATAATATTGTATTTGCCCCTTCTGTTCTTCATTGGCCTCGTGTGGATTACCAGATCCTCATTTGTAAAAAGGGGTTCTGCGGGTACTGATTGTAGGGTCATATCTTAAAAAATATTGAATCTACCGTTATGAACTTTCAGGGAAATAGCTAAAAACAGTCACATCTTCATCTTACCAAAGAATAAGTCCTCACATGATTTTGTTCAAAAATTATGGCCGCCTCCACCAAGGTTGCGCGTTTTTTGGACACACGGTAGAGGGTTCCATTTACTAAACTACACAAATGTGTCAAACCCTTTTCGGAGTGAGGGGGGGTAACGATCAGGTTTGACTGGGCTCGTGCTCCTCCTCTAATTGAATTGCCTTACGGTAGGTTACACTCTAAATTAACAGGGATTTAAAATAAATCACAAAAGATGGTGATCCAGGGACCAATCCATTTTGAGATTTAAATTAAATGATTAAGCTTTAAAATTCTAATCTACTAAGTATTTAATTTTAAAAATCGAAAATGGATTAATAACCTGCGAATAGCGGCGATCCAATCCAATGGATTATTTCCTTAAAATACGCGCCCGCGACGGCGGGGTCATTGTGAGAGCACAATGACTTCTCACACTGACTCCTGCGTGTGACGTATCTAGGTAATGAAATTGATTGGGGCCCGAAGATGGATAGACATTGCGAAAACATTGATTTTCCAAAATCAAAATAACACGCGACTTTGAAGCCAATACAAAAACACTTTTCAGTTCACCCCATTGCGACAAACCTTAGTACAAATAAAAATTAATATGCAAGGTCAATTAACATTCATTCACACGTATTACCTGAACTGAGGCTGAACTTACCATGCCCACATGCCGGTATTTATGGACAAGGTATCCGCGATGCACATGTAAACATTTCGTTCATTTTCGAACTAAAAAAAATGGCCGGACAAAATGGATGAAGGCGACAACATTTACTAGCCATCATGTCATTTTAGAGTCGAGGAATTAATCGAAGAGTTCCGGAGGACTCTGGATCAAAACAACGAAACAAAAAAAAGTTCATGCCGTGATTGATATAACCGTATCATGGTATGGTAAATCACTCAGTCATGCACTGCACGCGGTCTTATCTAATGAATCATGTGAGGCATCGGGTCATGGTCTTAGAAGAGGACAGTCTCAGAGCAGTGGGTCTTTTCAAGAGTAAAACTAGACGGACAGGTTACTTTTCACACAACAAGACTTAACAAACTATATCTCAGTGCTTGAAACATGAATGCCGGCCGTGTGTTTTGCGAATCTTAGTATTGTTCGTTTTTGCACCAACGGGCGCAACTTGCAAGAGATCATGATGTAATATGCCACTCAAGTCACGTACGTGCAGGTTTTGGATGTTCCACATAAGTTCAACCCTGGATGGGGTGGGGGGTCACGGGAAAGTGGAGGTGGTAGAAAATAAAATAGGAAATAGGTTACCATACAAAGATGAAATAGTAAATAAAATAAACCAAATAAAGGAAATAACAAACACAATAAACCATTTGCAGAAATAAACAGCAAACAATAAAGTAAAACAAAGAATAAAAAATTAATCAAAAATAATAAAACAAAACAAATACACAAATACACAAAATGAATGTACAAAGATATTAAAACAAAAAATAAAAGGACATATCTTTATAGATTTGATTTTACGGTAATATTTCAAAAAATTATAATAACAAATTTAAATAAACAAAGGGATAAAGAACAAATATAAATACAAAAAGAAATAACAAAATTGTAAATGGATAATAATTTGCATGAATAAACAAAATTAAATTAACAAATAGACAAAGATATAAAAAAAAATAAATAACAAATAGATGGACAAATGAACAAATAAATTCATAAACTGAATGCAAAACAATAAATAAAAACAAACAAATACCCAAATAAACAAAATGAATGTACAATATTATTAAAACAAAAAAATACAAAGAACCAAATGCCAATTAACAAATGAAAAAAGGAAGAAATAATCTTATATACAAATAAAAAATGTAAATACAAAGTGGATAAGAACAAATATAAATACAAACATTAAATAAAATTGCAAATGGATAAGACTTGCATGAATAAACAAAAGTAAATTAATAAATGACAAAGATAACAAAAAATTAAATAGGCAAAATAGATGGACAGATGAACAATACATAAAAATGAATCAATAACTAACAAAAAAAGACACAAGAAACAAATGACTTACAAATATTAAATAAAATAAATACAACTAACCAAAATGAAAAATGAAGAAATAAAATTTATAAAAAATGTAAAACACAAAGTGGATAAATGAAAACAACTATTAAATACAAAAAATTGTAAATGGATAATAATTTGAATGAAGAACAAAATTAAATTAAAAATAGACAAAGATAATAAAAATATTTTTGTGTGTATTTTTGACAAAAACAAAAAAATCAACATTAAAAATGGATAAATGAAATAAAGTATACAAATAACATGTGAAAAGAAACCCCGAAGAAACGTTCGTTCATTCGGTTCATTACCCATAGTGAAAAACTCAAACTTCTGCTGTCTGGCCAGGATCTTCATTAAAACCATGTAAAACCCCCTTGCAAATATGAATGGTTGTTGGATTGCTTCAACAAATCATGCGTAAAACACAAAATGGACTCTTGTTTGTAACAACAAGGACCAGGGAATTTGAAATCCACGACAGCAGTGGTTCTGGGACGGTATACGCTGTATTTACGGTTATGGGATGAGTGGGATCAGCTCAGGCTCATGTCATGACCATGTGACTATGGCCAGACCTGATGACTGTGGATCCGATTAAGTAGTAGTTTTAGGGATAACAGCGACAAGTTTAGGTGAAACACTTAAATAGCCTACCGTACAATCATGGTAGATGTGGAATATTCTCCGACAAGCTGTGTACCTTTGTTACCATTTCGAAAACAAATAATTCCAGCGCGAATTCAAGAAACCTCAAGGACTCCCTATCAATGTCATTGTCAGACCCGCCATGCTGGTAAATTGTGAGAGTGATGATCATAACTTCAGGACGCGCACAAAATATGCATCTTATTTCACAATCCATATCCGTAAGATACCCAGGATTGTTTAACTATCGAAAGTTGTATTTTTAATATTTTTTAATATCAACAGCCAAAAAGGGTATAAATTCCAGCTCATGAAAACAACGAACATGGCGAAACATTCCTTCCACCAATTTCAGTTTGACACTCGAAATTGCCCCTGAACATGCATGGTATTTTCCTCGGGAGCTGCGCTCCCTCGGAAAAAATACCTCGGCCCAAAAACACCAAAGATTTCACAAAATGACCTCAAAAAAAGATAGTGCGCAGTTATATTGGCTATTGGTCTCTTATGACAATCTTTTGGGATTTACTTTAAATCTTTATTAGTAAGAGATGTACCTTCCCGAAACGATAATAAACAGCCAATAATTCGAAGGGATCCATAAGGAGCTGAGATGCGGAATGAAGCGGTTTCTTTCGTCAATTGGTTATTCAGATCATGGAGGTAGGAGAGAAGGAGAAAGCTTTCCCTAATTGCATTAAGGCAACGCCGATTATCCCAATTATATCACTTGACAACTCATTGTAAAAGCATAGCCAACAAAGGCAACTTCTCGGCAGGGAGTACTCTTTCATGTTCCATGATCATCGCCGACAGAAGCTGGGCACGCTCAGTTGAACAAGATATGACTGTGGCAGAAAGGTATATCCCCTATGCGCCAGTGGTGTGTTTACCTTGTTGAGACGAAAACAAAGAGGATTGAGTCGATTACAGCGAAATTCTGAGTATTTCCGTCAAAAAAAAATCGGCGATAGAATGTTCCTAGATGAGTTACAATTGATTTTAGTTTTTGGAAAACTTGAGTTTGAAACGCGTATTTCTTAAAGTATGATATTTGGAGCCGAAATCTAACGTGAAATGGGAAGAAAAATGCCGTTTCTAAAAATGCACCAACCTTGACAGTTGCCCGGAGGTGCCCGTTTTCTCCATTTGGTCCCGAAGTTGGTCATATTTACTACAGAATTGTAATGTTAGTAAGCAGATAATGGTAAAAATTGGCATTTGTTATAAAAGTCATCAAATTGGACGAGAGGTAGAGGAATTAAAATTGGAAAAAACAATTGGATATGGAACCACATGAAAATCAGGTCAAGTCAATGTCCCTAGAGGTCACAAAAGGGCAATTGAGGTCAAAATACATTAAAAACATGCAGAATAAGGTTGCATAACTCCAACCACATCATAAACATTTCATGGATCTATTTGTGACATTACATTTCGCAATAATCAAAGACGCCGGTCTTCTTCAGTTAAAGGGACACGAGGATTTTTAGAGATACAAATGGGATAAAGTTGCGCTTTGTTGTAGGAATATCAAACGAGGACATTTCGTAGGTTTATGAACAAAGGAAAAGAAAACCAACACTAGTTTGGAAACTCCCCTGCTGCTGTCCTGATCGGCCCCATAAACAAGCCAAACTGGATATCTGTATGCACAACAGACAAATACAAAATAGCATTTCTTACATGAAGATGGCTTTTAAGGGTTTATTGTCCCTCCAGGTTTTATTGAAATTATTGGTAAAATTGTTTTAAAAAAATGGAGGGGCTATTTGCTCGGAAATGTTTTCTTATCTCTTTAAGCTTAAATGAAATATGTCAATATTTTTGTCAAGCTCAGTTTGACTATATTCCTAAAATAATATGTACATACATCAAGAATTCCCGAAAATAATACAATTTGATGTTAAATATGAACAAAATAGAGGCCATTTTAATTTTTTTTCATACAAAAAGAAAACGGGCGGATTTTCGCCACGGCTTCATTGTCAGAAGGCCAAATTTTCTCCTCGTGACGTCAAAGTGGATGACAAAAACATGGTTTCTCGAATTTATGCTGATACTGTAAGTATGATGTGGGGATTAATGACAATATATAATAAAATTTGAGAAATATTACAGAATTACATATTGTGTTTCATTTAGTTGTGTTTTAATTTATTATTGATATTAAAAACACATCGATCGCAGTTATAGGAAAGTCGGCACCACTGCGATATGATGGTCACAACGACGTACGTAAATATGGATGGTCATCACTTTTACGTCACCATTTTCCTGCTATGTGGATTTGTCGGAAAATGTTTTCGAGTAAGTATTGGGCGGAAAAATTAATAAAAAAGGGCAAAATAATCAACCAAATGTGGAAAAATTTTCAACTAGTTGGATTTATATGTAATCTATGTTACTAGGCTTTCATCCATACCAAATTTTCCATAAATATTTCAGAATAAGACATATTTCCTTTAATACATTAACATAAACCATGAACATGTCATTGAAGAGATACCGGGGGACCAAGCTCACTGGGGATACATTCGGTGAATTGGTGTGAAAGCCTACAAGTATATCCATGTTATACAAAAGCCAAAAAATGGAACAATCGGATTTATGCTCCTTGATAACTGAATTTTTCACTGTATATTTCCTAAAAACATGAATACTAGGAAATAGATTTTGATTAGCCTACATTGCAAAAACAAACGTACTCGAAGTACATGTTATGCTGAATGGCATGTGCATCAACATTGCCATCGATGTGACATGTGTAACAATGCTGTGGTAAATATGGCGTCATTTTAACAATACTTTGTACAGGATCATGTGCTTTTAAAATGTATTTCTCTGCAAGTGAAAAGCAGGGATATCGCCAAGGGTCTCATTTTATTCACCAAAATGTGGCCAAATTAGGGACAAAATTGAAAAAGGGAAACTTCCGGACACTGTGAAGTTTGGTTCCATTGTTCAGATACTGCGATTCTTCCCAATTCAACTTAGAGTTTGTCTCCACATATACTTAGAAATACGGCGTACAAACATCAAGTTTTTAAAAGCGAAAAAAGTACGAGTTAAAACTAGAATCAATGTAATCATCTAAGGAACATGCATCTCGCTTCTAATAAATTGACACAAATGATCCCGAATGACTGTTTTACCTTGAGATGATTGACGGTTGGACGTGGTTCCATGTCTAAAATAATCAATACTCAGTATGTAATTGAAACATTTTGTGACTGCCTCCCATCGAAACCCGGATAAAGCGGAAATTTTCATTTTGAGATAAGCGCAGATTTGAAAGCTGGGAACCAGCTTTAAAATGATGGATACTGTAAGCATGCTCTTTTTTCCCACCAAAAATCAATATATGCCTTGACATTCTTTTGTTTCTATTGATTTTACACAATGTTTATTGATCTCTTTCTCCCAAAGTACTTGGCGACTTCTTTTGTCGCATGGTGTTTGTGGGAGCAAGGATCCACATTTTGCCAAGTTTCATGCTTTATAAAAGAAATGTCACAAGTCTTACAAATATCTGCTTAACTCGTACATGATGCAATGTTGATGCCACATGCTATCAGCATCAAGATCGATCTCGGTGTCTTGTTCCAATACAATAGTTTTACGACCTGTTTTACGAGGGAGGCGATGAATTTTTTTTCATCGGTCAAGGATTTGGAAGAGTTTTCCTTCTCTCCTACCTCCATGTTCAGAATCAGCATTTATTGTTCCATCTCCAAATTTAACATGATACTGAAATAACGTAAAGGAGGAAATTTCCCCTCCGATCATTTATTTCCTACTTTTTCCTACTGGTTAACGCCTTCATATGATCAGTGATGATGGTAGAATCTTATTTATACAAAGGCTTTATACAAGCCCTTTGATAATTCCGGCAACACGAAAAATTTCAACTTTTAAAAACTAAATGAAAATAAGAAATGCACCGATAGGATTAGAAAATGGATCATGTGACGTTTAAGTATATACCTTAACACTGGACACGCAGGCGGGTGCGCACACTATTCGTTTTCGTTGTTGTTCGCACCACAACAAATGACCTTAAATCAACAGAAGATAATGAGAAGATGAGAACTTCTTTGATAACAAAATCTCAAGTTGATAGGTAACATTAGTTAACAAATCTGAGCAGTGGTAATTTTTACCCTTGGACGACCTTGAACCTTAAAGGGTTTTTGTTTTTTGTTTTTGGGTTTGTTCCGAATTTATGTGTATTGTGGTCTCTACTGATATGAGGCCTGGCACTTGCGCATGACACCCCCATCAAGTACCGGGGAAACACAACTTGCGGTTTTCGATATTAGACGGAATAATGAATTGTGCAAAGCCCTATTCAATACTACTGCTAATCCGGGCTGCTAATTGATGGTTTTTAAACCACTAAAACGGCGGGGTTGTTTGTTTACATCTTGGGAATGAAATGAAATTGAGGCTCAAAGTTCAGGACGACACTGAGAAAAATACGGCCTTATCGATATCAAAATCGATATTCTTCCGGGTAACTCGGGGGGGGGGGGGCAAAGACGATCGGAAACACGCACCTTTATAGGGCTATATCGTGTAACTACCATTCAACTATACCTTTTTAATCCTTTAGAACATTAGCAAAAAAATGCATTGAACCACATTTAAACACAATTCGATCTGAGTGGAAATTTACCCCTGTACGAATTTCACCCCCTTATTTTACCATGAGTGAAAACCAGCCCCTTTCAACAAATAAAGAAACACAACAAACGTTCACAGAGATACTTCTGCGTAGGTTTTAAAGATGCGGGTTTTAAAGTTACGGGTTTTAAAGATGAGTTCTTCCCTGAGGACTCGTCTGCCTGGGATCGAAAAATGTGTTTTCTTAATTCAGAAACGAGTCTTGGGCCCCAGGCACTGATATAAAGAGCCCAGTTTTTCCTGGACGTTTCTACTGACTTTCAACTTTTTGTTTATATGTTCAAGGATTATATCCGACATATCGTTAAATATTGGCCTTTGGCCTGCTTACGGCATACGACTTCTACCGATGTTGATCAAATTATGTTGGTATAATGGACGACAGCAGAGTCCGAAAAACAATCTTGGAACACTTGTCTGAGTGAAAATCATTTTCGTCCCGCGATGCAGTGTTGATAGAATCCATGTCACGAAATAGGGCTTTAGGGTACTCGTTGCCTTATGTAAAGATGGGGAAGCAAACAAACACATTAATTTTATTTTTCACTGTCTTATTTAGCCTGATCAGATCAATCAATGTTCAGATACTGCTTTTCAATGATACCCATGGTTCCAGGAGGACTTGGGACAGCCAGGGGTTTTCACCCTACTCTTATATCGAAACTGGCTGCGATTACATGTACAGGCGTGATTCTCTTCGTGTACATGGAACCGACGGCTTAGCGTCCCCTCCGAAGGACGGGGTATTATCATGGTTCGTTAGCCCAAGTCCAAATGAACCAGGGGGAGAACGGAATTCCAGCTTTAATCAATAGTTTTTATACAAATCAAATCTAGAATTTAGTACCCGAATCAAATCTCAACAAGTGGCCCTGTCGGGACTCTAACCGGAGACCACCTGCGGACAATAAACAAATAAACAAACAAACAAACAATGAAACACGATGCTTATTATGAAGCGCAATTAAAATTATGTTGATGCGATGGCCGACTGCAGTCCCCGAAAAACAATCGTGGAACACGAAATTGGGCTTTAGATTCCTCGTTGCTTGATTGAAGGAAAGGGACGGGCGAGGTACAGTTGCCATCCAAATCGGTAAAATGGTTTACATTACAGCATGGTTTACAACATGGCATGTATCTAAAAAGGTTGCATATAGATTGGTCTCAAATTTTCCCCAAGGAAGGTCAGATAAAGTAACTTTTAAAATACTCCAATATGAATAAAATAATTATTTTTGAAAGTAAAATTCCCTATTTTGGGGCAACTGTAGTACGTGCGGATTCGAGATACTTTGGAAGAAATTCGTACGTTTGAATTTTCTGTCCCAACACGGACAGAAATTACAACACATCAACATCAAAATACACCATCAGATTTAGCATAATTATATTTTAAAAATACGCTTTTCTCGAGGATATCTAATGTAAAAAAAATATGAAGGTGCTAGAATCACGAAATACACCTTTAATGTTATACTTGTTATGGATTTTGAATTGCGATTACCATTAAAACACAGTCTTAATGAAAAAATATTTATATATAGGCTATAATTATATACTATTATTATAATGATTGACTTTCGTATCTACTTTATTATGGCTATCTTTCAACAGATTTAGAAGAACTGGAAGTTTTTGTTGACCTTGCTGCTAGTGACACCGACTCGGAATTTGTTACGGTCTTGAGATTCCACCATGCTGCTACTGGCTACGCTCCTCTTATCTTTGACCTGCACGAGCAAGCAGATTTGAACACATTTTTAGATGTCATGGAACAACTAGCAGCTGCCATTAAAAAAGATCCCAATCTACCACCGCAATGGGTAAATATTGACGCATATTTTAAAAGAGATAATTTTCTAATTCAGATTGCCAAATGAATCAAGAATAGCTTTAATCAAAGGGAGTGTTTCCGTAGCCGTATACGGCTACCTAACCCCAGGATTCCGTAGCCGTATACGGCTATATAACCAAAACAGGCCCTGTGGTTAGGTAGCCGTATACGGCTACGGAGCGGTGTCCCAGTGGATCGTTCTTACCGGACACAGTAATTGCGTTACCAAGTCACGACCAACACCGGTGTAGAAGTAACATTGTCCGGCGTACTCATAGTCCCAGGAACAATGGTGAACAATAGGCAATCGATTCAGTTGACTCTTTACGCAACATTAGTTTCAGTTCACGCTTTATTCCGTAATCGTCTATGGAGCCCCCGTACTATGGCTCCCACCGGATTATATCTGCTTGTTCACATTCAACACGGGACGCACCAAGTAATCGCCCCCTTAAGAAACAAAATTTGTGATATTTATGCAAGGTGTGATCCTTATAACATGCGAATTAAATGGGTCTTGAGTTAATAAGTATGATCACGATAGTTTTTCGGACTTTGCGATCCCTATCATATCCTTGGTGCCAAAATGATACGCAAGATGCTTTAATCAGGAAAATATGTGGCTGTTGCAACTCCTCTCCATAGAATGTCCGGGGGTATTCTCACAGGTTTGTTTGGGTTCCCATCTCGTTCCAGGGGTTCCTGAAAGTGACCCCTACGGGAACCAATTTTCAAGTGAAATATCCCCCTAACGGGACCAGTAATCAGTTAAATTATAGACCGCGTTTCTGTGAAAATATACCCCTAACTGGACCATGTGCGGTAAAATTATACCCCTAGTCGTGACCTGTTTTCATACGTGAATAAAAATATTACCTTTTAAAGAACCAAGATGATGAGAAATAACACTTGTCCTACTGTAAGAAAATTTTACCACTGCAGGGTATTTTACTGACATGTCAAAGTTAATTATCCCATGTTTTTTTAAGTGAGCCAGTCATAATCTTACTGAATTTTATACCCTACGTGAGTGAACTTGAATTATTGGTGGATTTTGATACCGCCTGAGAGCGGTATTCCCCCCTCCGTTGCAGCTAGTCCCTCTTTTTTGAACGAGCATGGGTACCACCCGACCACAACCCCAGAACCCCCCCCACTTAGTGGGTGGAGTATGTGTTACCACATATGACTTTCTGACGAGGGTATTTTGTAATGTATGCCTTACTTTTTTCAACATATGTATATTGAAATACAAATCACTAGAAATAATGAGTTGCGCGACTTATTTTGGTGTTCCATTTAAAACCGTTCCTTCAAAAGAGAACCAGAATTAAGTTCCATGAGCTCTTTTTAGAGCAACGATTTAGTTCTTTATTGAAGAAATTCAATTATAACAATACAAGTGGTTTTTCAGCCTTTTATCCTATAAGGTTACAAAGCGCATAAAAATAAACACGACACTGCACTGACCCTAACATTCTTTTCTCTATCTCTCTTTTTATAGTTAAACCTGCCAAATTTATTTAGTTTCTGACTTGAAATAATAATAATAAAAAAAAAGTTTGGCTTGTCTTCTTCCAATGACCCCAGGTGTTTTGTTGCCGAACGAGAAAAGAAAATACCGACCTAATTTTTCACAAGTCTAGATTTTTTTGGTTTCATAATTTCACAATTTAAATATACCAAAACGAACGTTTTCAAACACAAAATGAAGTTTTAATACATCTTAGGCCAAACAAGAACCAGTTTTAATGTTTCAGCTTCCCTCGCGCACAGCTTTTAAAATTAGATTTAGCTCAAAACTAATATGCGCGGCGGCGGGCGTGGTGCATTTTAACATTTTTTTTTTAATCATGTTAATATATTATTGACTTTTAAAACATGATATAGCTTTTAAATTAGATTTAGCTCATAGCCTCTATGCAGCGGCGACGATTTTCACACACCTTTTACATTTTAAGGATTTTTTTCATTTATTTAGGGCTATACTCTGTACTTTTCTTGACACGAATTGTCTCAATTTGGGCAACCAATTCAGCTACAAATAAAAAGAAAAAAATGGAACTATATGGACACTTAGGTCTATAGTGTTTTTTTTTCATTGTTGGGTTGGGAAGTTTGTGGTTTTAGGCCTTGAAAACGGAAGAGGATTACCATTAATTGTACATATTAACTAAAATATATGGATATTTATGCGCTCATAATGGCGGGTCCGCACCATACACTGAACCTCCCAACACGATGGCTGCATGTTTGGGGGGGGGGGGGGGGGGGGGGGGGTGTGGGGGGGAGTCGGACCGTGAATTTCACTGGCCCAGAAAATCACCAATGTTTTAAGAGACACACATTTAACACTAACTCAATCAAAGCTATACTCATCGATTCACTCATGGATACTTTTTTGATATGCAAATTAGTACTCGACGCATAACCCCCGCCGCCGCGCGCAAGTGGCTGAAGCCTGCTACAACTAACACTGGGATCCGTCTGCTCATTCACTCCACGGTAAGGTGTATTTAGCCTGCTGACTTTGTTTTCAGTTGGTAGACTTATGATGGACCCATCTTTTTTCACATTCATTCGGGACAATTGATATAATTATTAGAACAATATACAGAGGTTGAATCTTAAAGGAATTTTATTATGGGAATAACAGCCAATTTTGGACAAATAAGATTTGATGACATCACTCGGCCCATTGATTTGGTTTATTTATTTTGCTTCGGGTACCGCATGCAGGTAAAATGACGTCGGTATCCTACATTGAAAAAAAACACCGATTATCGTCATCGTACTCGGTTTTTGAAAAATAATAATACACTTTGGGCAGAGGGTCATATGTATAGACCTTGATTTAACATATCGGATTTATATATATATCGGTCGCGCCCCTAAGAGCACCCTGATATCTGATCTGGACACGTGACCTGTAACCTGACCACGTGACAAAAAAAAAAACACCGAAAAAAAACACTAGCATCTCGTTAACCGTTTTATAACTAATACGCAAAGCAGCAAACATTCTTTATCTCTGTTGTCACAGCGTAATCGATCAAGATATCAAGATATAAGACTATACATGTGGTTTCTTTACAGAAGGAGGGTAGACCGATCTTCTCGTTTTGGCGTGGGATTTCCAACGTTAAAGTTGTGAAACTGCTAACACATGCCTTTACTATGGCAGTCCCTCGTCGGTCCAGTGACATTAAAAACTCATCTCTTAAACCTTTGTTTCAAAAGAATCTAGTAATATCATGATAATGTAAAAAAAAGTAAAGTTCACATCATCGGCTTCTTTTAAATTACTTGCATAACTCAAACTCCCGAAACTTCCCCTGCAAAAGTAATCTCATCAAACATAATACCTTGAACATACCGCGCCTTGCTACAGAGCTATGCTCTCTGTAGCCATGCGCACCGATACGGCTTAATATCAAACGCCCTATTATATTATTATACACCCCAACACCACTGCACTCCCCTGGATCCACACAGTCCTTTGTGGTATGAGCGATACCATGCACTTCAAAGCACTACTTTGTTATTCTACAAAATACAGTGTATTCAGGTAGCCATGGTCCAACTTAAGGCCTGACCGTAAAATTGAGTATGGACAATATTTTTTGCTCTGCTGAAATGATAGATAAGGTGTGTAGACATAGAATCTGCCGGGGCCCACTTGGCATCCTTGAGCATTTTTTGAGAAATTCAGATGGCGTCGCCATAAAGGATAATTATCTATTTCCACCCTATATTATCAAACTATTGGTTACTAGATATACTATAGGACCCAATGAACAATTCCTGGCACTTGTTAAAAAAACATTGATCATATTCCAAATTCAAAATGGAAGCCAAATCTAATCATTTAAATATGGCATATAACAGCAATCCCGGATAAAAAATAACATGAAGTCTTATATTATGTTTGTTAGACACAATAAATGTTTTCTGATACTCTTTAAAGTTGTACTACGTCAATCAATATGCAGCCAAAACGGTGAATATCTTCAAAACTACTTGACACAAATTCTAATATTACCTTCAAGTATATATTGGTCAATGAAACATTAGAAATGTACCCTATGATCATAACCAAGTGATCAGGTATCCGGATAAATAAAATGGATCAAATTATAAATTGAGTCAATAATGTGAAAAATGTGAATTCCTATGGTATTTTGACAACTTTGCACCATATTAGTTTTTAATTTCGATTTTGGCTCATTTAAAACAAATTGACATGTTATGTTGTACATTGTTAGGATCAAGGTACATTCTTATGTCATTGACACCTTGATTTTCGATTGAAGCTGTAATACTTATAAATTTGTGCCAAGTATTTTTTGAAAGATGTTCCCGTTTTTGGGCAGCCTATTGATTGACTCACGTTACAATTTTAAAACAATAATCAGAAATACATTAATTGTGTCTAGCACATAACCTAAGTACTTCTCGTCTATTTTTTATCGCCGGTATTTTGCTGTTTATATGGCATAAGTAAAATAATTGCAGTGGGCTTCCATGTTTGAAATTTGAAGTATGACTTAATGTTACAAGTGCCATACACTTGTTCTTGGATCTTATAGTATATATCTAGCAACTCCATAGTTTGATACTCTAGGGTTGAAAGATCATTACATTTATGACGACGCCAATCTTGATTTTCTCAAATGCTCAAGGATGCCCAGGTGCACCCGGCAGATTCTAGTTCTACACACCCTAATCTATTATTTTCATTTCAGCAAAAAATTGTGTCCACACTCAATTTTACGGTCACATGAAGGTTCTACCTTACTAGTGCAATCTAATGGAACAGAATAAGGGTAAATTATTTTAAAGCAATTTTTTTTAATCTGTGTCGTGGTTGTTGTCTAAATAACCATGCAATATTGTTTTCATAAGAAAAAAACGTGCTTTATTTTTGAAGTCGAATTGCCCAAGACCAAATAACCTCATTCCCCGGCTTGCTCTTTTCCTTGAAATATTGTTGTATTGTACTATGTACTTAGGCTGGGTTCGTAACGGCTAACCGAACACTTCGTTAATGAAAATTATACAGCCTAAAACGCGTGATCCCACTTTTTAAAACTACGTGTTGTAATACGGTTAATACTATGAAGATAACCCGTAACTAATGAGCGACCTGAAACCGTTG
Organism: Ophioderma brevispina; assembly: GCA_023653785.1. Taxonomy (NCBI): domain Eukaryota; kingdom Metazoa; phylum Echinodermata; class Ophiuroidea; order Amphilepidida; family Ophiodermatidae; genus Ophioderma; species Ophioderma brevispina. Next base: position 24,330 of record JAMKCH010001250.1, read on the forward strand.
TGTAGACATTCTTTGTCCTCGTTCGACCTTTCGCCAATGGAATTTTTTTAACTTAAGAACAGTTTCTTTGTTTATTTATTTATTTATTTAACAATTTGGCTAAGAACATCAAATAAACATGTACAGACCATCATAAAAAAAAAAGAAATTAGAAATGACATTTTTATTTGCCTCCGTGAGCACCAGGAGGAATCGAGCAAGAACCCGCGTCATCCGAGGATGTGGCTCCTCCACTTACTGAGACAATGCCAACACAAGTTCATAAAATACAGTAATATCGTCACGATCTTCCAAACAGCCAAATCGACCAAGTCACATTTCGAGATATTGACGATTGAAGTTCTAGAGATTCTCTAATAAATGTGAAACATTTGAGGAAAATGATTTTATGTGTATATTTGATATTGGAAAGTTCTTCATTTTGAGCACCGTGTTCATTCAATTATTCCTTTTTTCCTTGTCAATTTAATTACAAAGCGATTGGTCTGTTTGGAAAAAACTAAAAAAAGTCCTCCATTTCTATGTTTCAAGGAAACGAATGCGCATTCACCTGTTTGGCGTACTCAAACAGAGTCGATCCCGGGAAAAATTTTCCCGTCTCAGACGGTGGTATTGAACAACTTTTGGCCTGTCGGGGATTCTGAAATTACTAGACGTTTGTGTACGATTTTCTTAATTGTCAATCATCTCGTAGAAGCCAAAATAATGTGCCAATGAAGATAGAAAAGAGGTATTATATTAATATGATTAAAATTATTTTATTTTTGTAATTAGAATTAATTATCAAATCCTTATGTTAATAATATATTAAATCAAACTATACAATTTAACTTTGAATGGAAATCGTAACACTGTAGGTTTTTACGGAGTTTTGTTGGAAGAATTTGCTGCCATAATGGCTTGTAAAAATAACAGTATTTTGCCTGTAAATCTTAGTACTTAATCGTATAAAGACTCATAATGTACGATAATGTGATACTCGTATTTTGCTGTATTTCCAAATTAAAAGCATCGGCCCACATGTGTGTAAGTAAACTACGGCCTCCAAACTGTATGGCTCACGTTTAGGTGGATGAAGAATGGATTTATTATTTATCTGTTTATTTGCTGAAAGTGTCACATGCTGTTTCCTACAAATCGTAAAACAAGACGACTGTCGGAGTGTAATTGGAACAATTTTGAAATGAAATTGAAATTCCATGGATATTATTTGATTTTTGTCCTCAAACATCATGGCTTTTGTTTCACCTTTGGCGTCACAGTACCTACAGCCGTTTCTCTCCTATACTTTCTGTTGTTGCAAAACTTTTAATGAGTAAAAAAGAACCCATTTTGAGGTTACGGTGTAGTTTGCCGGCCTTTCTACTGCGGGTGCCATAGTCAAAAACAACGTGTTTATTCCAAACACTAGCTGAATGTTTTATTTAATTTCAAATTTCCATATTTTTCCGATATCAATTGTGATATTTATTGAAAATTGTTAAAATTATATTTTCCGTCATGTTACACATAGCTGATTTGAGTCTGGTTTGGCTAATTAATAAAGTCAACAATCACTTAATTTCATCCAAGCAATAATTGAAAATGATTAAATTGTACTATTTTTTTGCACAATTTTGCCGTATTGAATACATGTATGTTTGTGTTGTTAACATTTCTCAAATGAAATAAGTTAAGGGTATTTGTGACAAATGTAGCCTTATTATTTTACATATTTTGAGATCTATTAGAAATCACATGACGTTTGCACATTAACGGCTGAATCAGAGATTTCCTGATGATGGAGCCGTCAATAAACAAACCAACAAATCGATTCTCATAAACATAATCCTTGTCCATATACTAATCACTGGTAAATACCTAAGCTCAAATGTTCCTTCATATAGCAATCACAACCTCGTTATAAAAATTCCGGATCATATTTTTGTTAACCAAACCATCCATGGTATTGTTAATACATAACGGTTTACTGCATCAAAACGAAAAATCCGGTTCAACTCAACTTCGGAAGTGAAGCTTTTTTTAGGTGACTAGCTGTTTTAGTTCTATTTACCTACCTTTGCCATTTTGTGTATAGAAGAGAGCGCGGTGATATATTATAGATATGCAAAAACACAATGTCGATTCGCCAAAAATGTCGATTGCGCCGGTTTGTAAGACATTTTTCATTTAACTGGTAAATCAGACTGCCATACTATGTAAGTCCACCAAATCTCAATCCGTGACCCCTTCTCTGGCAAGTAAGGTTTGACGATTGATTTGACTTCTATTGGACCTTTTAGAACAAATTTGGCCTCCAATGTCCCCGCGAAAATCATCCCGTCCCGGCATTTTTTGCTAGAGGCCAAAATCCACAATGGCCGCCGCCGACCATTTTTGAAATTAGGTTGTGAACCAGGCGGGGAACCAGAGCACCTATAATCATTTCCAGTGACTCTTTTTGGGGTAAATCGGACACAAGATGTCCAAATCTACATCAGTTTTACGTTTATGCCATCGTTTTCGCCAGAAAAAGCCAAGATTGCCCGCCGACGCCATTTTGAAAAATTAAATTTTTGAACCAGATTTGAACCACGAGCACCTATAATCATGTCATGACTCTTTTTTGGGATAAATCGTCACAAGGCATTCCCAATCTAACCTTATTTCCTGTTCTACATCATTTCTTCCCAAAAATCCAAGATGGCCACCGACGCCATTTTGGAAAAATTAGGTTTTGGACCCAGGGAGAACCGAAGCACCTATAATCATTTACAGTGACTCTTTTTCGGGTAAATCTGACCCCCAGTATTCTGAATCGACATTAGCTGACGTATAATCTCATTTAGCCCTAAATCCCAGATAGCCACAGACTCCGATTTTTGAAAACTAGGTCCTTGACACAGATGAGACCACAGCACCCTATAATCATGTAAATGACACTTTTTTTGGGGTAGTCTGCCCCAAGGATTCCGAATCTGACATTAATTATAATCATGTAGACATCTTTTCGGGTACTTAGCAAGATTCCAAAGAGTTAAGGTCTGAAGAAATGGCAATTATTTCTAGCCAACTCAAGTTTTGAGTGAAATCACTTAAAACATGTCCATAAACCCATTTACTCTGACAATTGTAGTTCATTGACATTTTTTTTAATACCAATGACTTACTTACTTGACTTAACTGCATAGGACGGGTGTCCCCCTTGCTCTCTCATGGAATCTCCTCCATTCTGGTCTGCCCTTTGCAATAGTTTCGGCATTTTAGAGTCCAATCCTGGTCCTGGGGAATCTGGGGTCCCTTCTATCTTGCTTGTGGGTGACCTGGCTTCCTACGCTGGTTGAAGTCTTGCGTATAGGCTTGGTATGTTAATCTGTGTTCCGTCAATCCTGACGACATGTCCAAACCGACTTCAGCCGTCTCCTGGTGACTGGATCCGTGATGGTGTAATGTGATGTTCAGACGCTGTCTAATTTTGTCCAGAATTTCACTCCTAGGATGTGACCGGAGACATCTCATCTCAAAGCTTTCTACTTTTGGCAAGTCTGTCCTTGGCCGCAGTACCCAGGACTCTGCTCCATAGGTTGCAATGGGGAGTATAAGAGACTTGTATATTCTGACTTTGAGTGATCTTGTGATGTCATGATTTGCTCCAGATGGTATTTCTGAGTCTATACCGATGCCATGCTGCCAGTCCTGTACGCCTCTCATTCCCTCCTTAACCGAAGGCACATTACTTCCACGACGACAAAATCACTTACTTTGTCACGTGTCTGGTTAGGTGATGTCTCTTGGGTCATATCGGACATGATCTTGCATTTAGCTGGGTTGATCTTCATTCCACATTTGGCGCAGGCTGGCTTTTTCCAGTTCTTGGTGTGGAGGCTGTAACTTTCAAAGACCATTTCCAGCAGGGTTGTGTCATCGCATAACGACTTGCTTTTGATTTTCATCTCTCCCATTGGATTCCGGAGCCTAGGTTTTAAACTCCTCTCATTACAAATTTCTAAGAAGAATTGAAGCGGCATGGAGATAGAAGGCATCCCTGTCTCACAACCAACTAAGACTTCGAACCAGTCAGGGAGTTTCCATTCATTCAACCACTGTGAGCATAAGGTTTGCACATACATCTTTTCACTTAGTCTACTAGCCTTGCGTCTACTCCAATTGTATCTTAAGCATTTCCAGAGTGCCTCTCTCCAAAGGGTATCAAATGCTGCTTTAAAATCATACAAGTTCCAGTGTATAGGAAATCGTCCTTCTTTGGCTTCTCTAGCACTTGTCAACAATAAATACAGCCATCCATTAGTACCTCTTGAGCTTCTAAACCCCCATTACTCTTGCTCTATGGTGTCCTGAATCCAGTTCAGGATCATTCTACAGAATACTTTCCTGGGATGGACAGTAAAGTATTGCTCTTAGTTGGCAATGTCGATTATTTTTCAACAGTTGGAGCTGGTCCTCCTATTCTGGACCCCTGCTTTCCGGTTTCAGCAGAGTTTTATCCCACCACATTCTTTGTTATTTTTTCAGCAGTTTCTTAATGGCCGCTTCTACTTCCTCTATGAAGAAAGGCATGCCTGTTTAGTTTCGAAATTGCCAGGTGCTGGTATGGAGTGACGTACTTCTTCATCTCGTGGAATTCAGTGTTAGAAATGTTTTTCTGAAGTGTTCTTCCCGCCACTTCATTACTTATCTTTCTGGAGGAAGTTGAGGGAGCCATGTTTGTCCTTGGCAGCTGCTGGCGTTGAGCTCTTTCATCACTATCTATATACGTATGCACTTGAGAGCCTGTCTGTTTGTTCCTAGCAGTGGCATCTTTCCATCTCTTTAACTTCCTGTTCTAGCAGCTTCTTCTCCAGCTCTTTACTTGATATTACTTCCTTGTTCAGTTTGGAGAAGTTGGACTTAATTATTATGTGCAGTGTGTGTTTCATCATTTGGATCCTTGGCTGTTCCTTTTGATGACATGCTTTCTTACTTCTTCAGGGAGCCCCTAATTTGCTGGGCCCTTTTCACACCACTGTTTCCTCTGTTATTTATTGGTTTGTTTCCTGAGTTCGTCCATAGCCCGTCAAACTCAGTGTCTTCTAATGGAGGAGTGGCCCAAAGGCACCACCTATCTTTGCCCAGAATTCTGCTTCAATTGTGAGGTCCTTTATCGCCTGCACCTCTACTCTTGGGTATCCGTTGTTTAGCGACGTTTGGTTTGGTAGGTATAAAAATTTCACCTTACCATCACCATGTTGGGTCTGAACCGACATCGGTTGAGCAGTAAGATCTGCAGTTTCTGAAGGTTTTCAAGTTGTCCAGTTGTCATGATGAAGTCCCAAGTTTTCTATATTGCCCACATGGAGATGTCCATGTTGCCTTTCTACAACTCTTGTGTTGAAGTAAGTATTGCATACAACCAGCTTGTGGAGTATACAGAATTCCAGGAGCTTTCTCCTCTGTCGTTATTTTTTCCAAGTCCATATCTTCCCAATGTGGGTGTCCATTCCTGGTAATATGTCCCCTATGTTTTTGGCTTTGAAATCCCCCATCAGGATGAAGGCTTTCTTTCTTAAGGAATTTCTCTGTCATGTGGAGCTGTAGGGTGTCATCGAACTTGTCGCTCTCTGTCTCACTGTGTTCATATGTGGGCATAGACCCCGCTGATGTTTACTATGGCCTTCTTCATATTAAATTTGGTCTGTGATAATTCTTGGTGAGACTGCTTCATAGCTTGACAAACACGGGAAAAGCTTTTGGTATATCATTATCCCTACTCCATCGCTGCAGATGCCGTCACTTCTGCTAGATAGTAGGATAGTAAAATTATGAGGGTCTCTTTTCATGCAGGTGTGTTTCACATAGACCAGGATGTCTATATCCTGGCTTCCTCCGGAGAATTTCCCATGACCGTCCTTTTCAGTGTTCTCACGTTCCAATTAACCAATATTTATGCTACTGGAGCGGCCATCTTGGATTTCTGGGAGAAACATTATGTCATAATAACGTCAAACTAATGTTAGACTTGGAATCTTGGGTCCGGCTTACCCAACAAGTGTCACTGTACCATGATTATAGGTGCTCTGGTTCCCCCTCTGGTTCAAAAACCTAATTTTCAAATGGCGCGGGCGGCCAGCTTGGATTTCTGGGTCTAAAATGATATCAAACGTCAAGCTAATGTCCACCTTCATAACCTTGGGGGCAGATTTACCCGGAAAAGTGTCATTGTACATGATATTATACGTGCTTCTGGTTTCCCCGTCCTGGTTCAAAATCCACTTTTTCAAAGGGCGTCGGCGGCCATCCTTGATTGCTGGGCAAAAAGGATGTCTAACTAAAACTTATGTAGATTGGAATCCTTGGGGTCCGATTTACCCCCAAAAAGAGTCATTGGACATGATTATAGGTGGCTCTGGCCCCCATCTGTTTCAAAATCTAATTTTTTTTTCAAATGGGTCGGGCGGCCATCTTGGATTTCTTGGGCAAAATTATGTCATAACGTAAACTGATGTTTTTAGATTGAATCCTTGGTCCGATTTAACCCCCAAAACAGAGTCATTGGGACATGATTATAGTGCTGTTTCCCCGCCTGTTTCAAAACTAATTTTTTTCAAATGGCGTCGCCGCCATTTTGGATTTTGGCTCTAGCAAAAATGCCGGATTTTTGCGAGGGACATGATGCCATTTTTTTCTAAATGGTCCATAGTAAGTCAAATCTTCGTCAAACCTTACTTGGTGCAAGAGAATGTCACGGGATTGAGATTTGGACTTAACTATACTCCCCCCCTTTGAAAAAAGAGGCCCAACATGTCGAAGAACCCAATACAACAACCACCCCAACACCCGCGCCACACACCAATCCATAAAAGCCCACCCACTAACCTACCACCACGCACCACCATACCCACTCCATACTTAGAACACTTCCCCTACAAAAAACGACTGTCGGGAATTCAGTTACGATCTACCGGACTATATTTTATTAAAAAAACACATTTTAAAAGATAAATTACCCCTCGTCCAACGGAATTATTCGTACGACAAAAATGCAAACGAATTATGATCTAAGGCTTTTAATGTAATTGTAAGTTTATAGAAAACTTAATTTGTAAAAAAAAAAAGAGGTACCACCTTCAGGTGGTCAGAGATAGGTCACGTCAAAGGCAAGGTGGGTGGTGGCGGTGTGGTGGATGTGTGTCTGTGTGTTGTGTGGGGGGGGGGGGTTACCACCCTGCCTATACTTGTAAAATGCCAAAAAAATGGTACTTCTGTTACTTATGAATGCTACTGTAAGCAAATACTGACATATTTTTTTATTTTAGAGTACAATGTGTATGATTACTATACTTTGGCACCCATCATTGCCAAATAAATACCAATTTTGCTGCATGATGGGAAAATCCCTTGATTTTGGAGATTTTTTCAGACGACATCTATTTTTTTTCAGTCCTACGCACATTTAATGGACGTCACATGACTTCATATTGGTTAAAACTTGAATATGTTTTGTACTTCATTTGAAGAGAGGACATATGTAGCTACACCCTGATACACCAAAATTAGGTTTGTCCCTTAATCATAACGAAAAATTCACAACCCCCCCCCCCCCCCCCCCCCTTGGTTGGAATGTAGTAAAACCCCTTCTTGGACGAGGGTTATAACCACTCCAGCTCTTCAAAGGTTATGTCAGTGAAATTGTTTTCACTGAAAAGTTTTTTTCAGAGATATTTTTCTTTAAAAAGACTTGCATGCTTAAGTTCGGATATTCGTATTTGAATCAACTCCGCTTCATTTCCTTATCCTTATTTTTTAAGTCTAACGTGACAGAAGTAGTGACAAACATTTTTGGACTTAAAATATTATCCATGTAACAGTCGTAACTTTTTTGATTGACAATAAACCACTTTAAATAGTTCCAAACTGTTTATAAATTTATGGAACATTTATTTTTTAAATCTCAGGAATTTTTTTAAATCCCAATAGTTTTGTGTCACGAATTTCAGTCACCTTAAGACTTATAAATACGTTTTGGTAAATACCACCATGCTGTAACTTTTTCAAGCTGTACTATATTTTTTTATCGCCCAGAAGGGAAAAAAATAACCTGAGATGTATTGCATTCTCCACTGCTGGAGCATAGGTTTGCCATCATCTTTTCAATTAGTCTACCAGCTTGGGGGGGGCTGTCACTCCAATGATCTTAAGCATTTCCAGGTGCCCTCTCTCCAATGGTATACAAATGCTGCTATTAAAATCTACAAGTTCCAGTGTATAGGAATGCGTCTTTCTTTGGCCTTCGCTAGAAGCACTTTGGCAAACAAGAATCCAGCATCAGTAGTACCTCCTTGAGCTTCTAACCCCATTACTCTTGCTCTATGGTGTCCTGAATTCCGGTTCAGGATCATTTAACGAAGAACTTTCCCGGGATGGACAGTAAAAGTCATTGCTCTAAATGGCAATGTCGGATTTTTTCAAACTTGTCGTGTCTCTAGCTGGACCACGCTTCTTTCAGGGTTTCATTCAGCAGGCGCTTTTATCCCTCCACATGCTTTGTGTATTTTTCAGTTTCTTAATGGCCTCTTCAACTACTTCCTCTATTTGGAGAAAGGCTCCTGTTTAGTTAGATGCCAGGTTTCCTGGGATGGAGTGGAAGTACTTCTTCAATCTCTGGGGAATTCAGATTTGAGATTTGTTGAAGTGTTCTTCCCAGCACGTCATTACTTATCTTATCTGGAGGAAGTTTTGAGGGAGCCTGTTTGTCTTTGCACTGCTGGCAGTTTTTGATCTCCCTTTCAGTCCCTAGTCTATACGTGCACTTGAAGATTCCCTGTCTGGTTTTCCTAGCGTGTGCATCTTCTTCCACTCTTTACTTCCTTTTCTAGCAGCTCTTCTTCTTCCACTTCTTTACTTGATATTTGACTTCAATTGTTCAGTTTTGGAGTATTGTGGACTTAATTATGTGCAGTTGGGTGGTTCTCATTTGGATCCGTGTCTGTCCCTTCTTTGATACATGCTTCTTTAACTTCTTCATGGAGCCCCTATTTGCTGGGCCCTTTTCACACCACTGTTTCCTCCTCTGGTATTTTTATGGTTGTTTCCTTGAAGTTCGTCCATACCTTCACAACCTCAGGGTCTCATGGGGGGAGTGGTACAAAGGCACCACCTATCTTTGCACAGATTCTGCTGCATTGTGAGGTCGCTGACTCGACTGACGTCATACTTCTTGTACCCGTTGTTATACGTTTGGTATTTGGTAGGTATAATTTCACCTTAGCCAGCACCAGGTTGTGGGCTGAACCGACTCGGTTGAGCGTAAAGTCTGCAGTTCTGAAGGTTTTCAAGGTTGTCCAGTTGGTGATTATGACGTCAATCATGTTTCCTATATTGCCCTCATGGAGATGTCCATGTTGCCTTCCTACACTCCTTGTGTTGGCCGTACGTGTTTGCCTAACAACCATTTTGTGGATTGCCATAAGTCCAGGAGCGTTTCTCCTCGGTCGTGATTTTTTCCAACTTCCATTCTTAACCATGTGGGTTCCATTTCCTGGTAATATGTCCCTAGTTTGGCATTGACCTCCCCCCATCAAGATGAGGCTTTCTTTCTTCGGGATTCTCTGTAGGTGGAGCTGTAGGGTGCCATAGAACTTGTCGCTCTCTGTCTCACTGTGTTCATATGTGGGGGCATAGACCTTGTCTGATGTTTACTATGCCTGTCCTTCATATTAATTTGGCTGGTATAATTCTTGGTGAAAAAAACTCTATCATAGCTTGACAACCAAACCCACACACGGGAGAAGCTTTTTGTATATCATGATCCCTACTCACGCTGCATATGCCGTCATCTCTTCTCTAGACAGTAGGTGGAAAATCCCTTTATTTATGAGGTCTTTCTTTTTCCATTCAGGGTGGTTCAACATAGAGCCAGGATGTCTATATCTGGCTTCCTCCAGAAGAATTTCCCAATGACCGTCCTTTATGCAGTGTTCTCACGTTCCAAGTACCAATATTAGCTACTGACGGGCCATCGTGGATTTCTGGGAGAAATGAATGTCATAAACGTCAACTAATGTAGACTGAATCTTGGGTCCGGCTTTACCCAAAAAAGTGCACTGTACATGATTATAGGTGCTTCCTGGTTCCCCCTCTGGGTCAAAACCTAATTTTTTCAAAATGGCGTCGGCGGCCATCTTGGATTTCTGTCTAAATGATTCATAACGTCAGCTAATGTCACATTCAGATCCTAGGGTCAATTTTACCCCGAAAAAGTGTCATTGTATCATGATTATACGTGCTCTGGTTCTCCCCTTCTGGTATCAAAATCTAATCTTTTCAAAATGGCGTCGGCGGCCATCTGGTTTCTGGGCAAAATGATGTCCTAACGTAAAACTATATGTTAGATTTGGAATCCTTTGGGTCCGATTTACCCCCAAAAAGAGTCTGGACATGATTATAGGTGCTCTGGCCCCCATCTGGTTCAAAATCAATTTTTCAAAATGGCGTCGGCGGCCATCTTGGATTTTCTGGGCGAAAATTATGTAATAACGTAAACTGATGGTAGATTTGGAATCCTTGGTCCGATTGATTACCCCAAAAAGAGTCATTGAACATGGTTATATGTGCTGGTTCCCCACCTGGTTCAAAACCTAATTTTTCAAAATGGCGTCGGCGGCCATCTTGGGTTTGGCCCTCTTCAAAAAATTCCGGGATTTTTGCGAGGGCCATGGAGCCCAATTATTTTTCTAATTGTCTCATCGAAGTCAAATCTTGTAGTCCACCTTCCTTGCAAAGAGAATGGTCACGGATTGAGATTTTTGGACTTAACTACTACCCCTTTAAAAAGAGACCCAACATGTTCGAAGACCCAATAACAACAAACCACAACACCAACACGCCGCGCCACACACCAACCCAGAACAAGCCCACCCACTAACCTACTAAACCCACGACCCACCACCATACCCACTCCATATTATAACTTATAACACTTACCCCTACAAAAACAGACCTGTCGGTAAATTCAAGTACGATATACCGGACTATATTTTATTTAAAAACCACATTTTAAAAGATAAATTAACCCTTCGTCCAACTGATGATTCCGTATCGCCAAACATGCAAACGAATTAGGATGCTCTAAGTCTTTTATGTACTATGTAAGTTCATATTCCTTGGCGGTCATTTTAGCGAAAAAAATGGAGGTACCCCCACCTTCAGGGTGGTCGATGTCCGTCAAAGAAGGCGGCATGTGTGGGTTGGTGTGGGGTGTGTGTGTTGTGTGTGTGTTGGGGGGGGGGTTACCACCTGCCGCTACTTTGGGGTAAAATGCCAAAAATGTATTTTTTCTTATTTACTTATGATGCTACTGATGTAAGCAAATACTGACAATTTTTTTTTTATTTTAGAGTACATGTGTATGATTACTTTGGCAAACCCATCTGCCAAATAAATACCAATTTTTGCTTGCCTAATGGTGAAAATCCCTTGATTTTGGAGATTTTTCAGATACGACTCTATTGTTCAGTCATAACGCTCAGTTATGACGTCACTAGTGACTTCATATTGTTAAAAATATTTTTACTCTTTCCTTAATTTATGACATCACTATGACGACATATTGTAGCTACACACTGATACCAAACAAAATATGTTTGTCCCTTAATAATTACGAAAAAATTCCCAATTCACAAAACCCCCCCCCCCCCCCCCCCCCCTTGGTGTTGAATGTGTAGAAACCCCTAACCCCTTCTTTGGACGAGGGTTATACCAGCTCCAGCTCTTCAAAGTTTATTTCAGTGAACTTGTTTTCACTGAAAAGTTTTTTCAAGATATTTCTTCTTAAAAAAAGCTTGCATGCTTATGTTCGGATATTCGTATTTGAATCAACTCTCTTACTACTTTCCTTATACTTATTTTTAAGTCGAACGTAGTAAATTAGTGACAAAACAATTTTTGGACTTAAAATATTTAAATCCAATGTAAAAGTCTTAACGTTTGATTTGAAAATAAACACGTTAAATATTAAAAACCTTTAAAAAAAGAAAAAACCTAAAAAATTAAAAAATAAGGAATTTTTTTAAATCCCAATAGGTTTTTTTGGTCACGAACTTTTCATGGTCACGTGACTTATAAATACGTTTGGTAAAAAATACCACATGTGTACTTTTTCAAACTGTAATATTTTTTATCGCCCCCAGAAGGGAAAAAAATAACCTGTAGATGTATCTAAGTTAGCGTCATTATGAGACAAGGTCAACCTTTTCATTTTGACAAGTCCAAAAACGATGGATAGTTCACCGCTACAACAGGCTGAGATTATTCAATATCAACGCTAAGGGAGTTTACACAATCGGAAAACTCCAACTCCGATCAGGAATAAATTGATAAGTTCAAATCAGAAGAGCATAATATGCATTATTCATTTTATAATGGGAAGATGTATTTATAATTCTCTTTTCACACGAACACCTCACATACTCTATTAAAAGAATAACAGGGGTTTCTACGTGATTTTTCATGACTTTTGAGTCAAAGTCTCGGAAGAAAGGATCACACATAAAAACGGATAAATCCCTCCACAATTTTGAAGAGCCCATTCGTTGGATAACTCTTAATATAAATGAAACAGAAAATTATTATTAGTGGACTGAACTCTGGTACATAGAGGGGGCCAAACATTTCATTGTTGTTTACTCCTTTCTGATCATGTTCAAAGTTAGTAGTTCAGCATCACCAAAACCCTATATATGACATTTTGTGTAAAAACATATAACACAGGTGGCCAAACTGTTAAATAATGGATAAGAATACCAAAATAGTCACAGAGAGCTCAAAACTCATTTGCATGGGAGTACCCACGCAGGTACTTCAGCATGGGGTGACTAGTGGCTATAAGGTACTGCGTGTGTGCCTAGGTGGATGATTACCCCTACCTTTACGGCTGGCGATGTGGTGCCCATGCGGCTCGGGCAATGCGGGTGGTTACTCCGCGGCTACTTACAGGTACTTCACAGGTAACCTCCATGAAGAAGCTGGTTTGTTTTCGCTCTTTGCACTGGTAAAACATGAATGGGAGATTTACACAACAGTTCGATTAGGTTCGAATCTCTCTAGACAGAACCAAAGAGCCTTGCAAGAGGTGAATGCATTGTTTATGTATAACACCCTCATTTATTGAATGTCAGTTCGAGGCTCTACCTGCAAAGGGTGAATAAAGGATGAAAAGCACGCCGTTATTAAAAATAATGCTGGTTTGATAAGGTCTGTTGAGCCTGTTAGACTCAGACTAGCGGCGAGCCTTTAGACCGACCGCTAGGTCGGAGTCTAACAGGCAAGCCAGACCTTATCAAAACTCCATTATTTTTCATAGCGGTGTGTTTTGAATTCCTTATCTTACATATACGTCGAGACAAGAACTAAAATCGATTTTAGGGAGTGTTCATAAATACTTTGGTGGGGAGGGGGAGTTGGAACTTCGAACATAAAAATTGGATCCCCCATTTTTAGTTTCGAAATAAATTTTGATTCCCCCTTTCAGGATCTTAACATTTTTTGATCCCCCTTATACTTTCAAACATAAAAGCAGCAAATTGCAGAGGCATACATACAGAATCTCTATAGGGGGCTGACCAGGTAAGTCCAACCCTATTCAGAGGTGGGACCCTGACCGGTAAAGGTAAACATTGACGATATTGCACTCATGGTGACAAGCAAGCGGCCCAGGGCTGGGCGTGGTCGTCTTATCACACAAAGCGCAGAACCCTTGCAATATTCGGTTTGTATTTACGCAGTTCTCATGCAAAATTGAATTTTGTAAGTGGTTCACCTCACCACAAATACCAGGTTTGGGCAACAGTTTTAAAAATAAAAATCGTAATCATGTTACTTGATGTGCAAGGTGGTTTTTGTTCTGAATCATATGTAAGCATACAAGTACATGTATATATCAATTTCTATAGTTTCTTGCATTTTTTAAAAACAAATTGTTGGGGGGAAAATATTTAAAATAGCAATCAAATGCGAAAAGGGGAAAAAGAAACGTCCCACGTACCCCCTTATTGCAATCTACAGGAAACAAATCCTTTTTATTTATGACCGTACAATAACAAGTACGCTAGCCCTAAGGCCAAAAATAAAAAAAAATAATTTGTAACATCTACGTAGAACATAGATGGGTGTACATATGGAACTCTTGCCTTGAAGGGAATATTAGCAAAGTTGTTTAAAAGAGAATGGTTGGTGTGGGTGACTGTGGATGTGGGTGCAGGAAGCGTGGTAGCCTCGCAACAGTCGCTTTCCTAGATACATTTTCTCTTGTAAAGAGGATAAAACAATTTGAAATTTCCAATGTGGCTTACAATAAATGATGTATAGTATGGACAACAGTGTTCACTTGTGCAGGAGTCTAACGCCAAGGTCTTGTCGATAATAGGTTTACTCTTCTTGAGAGATAATCTTATTGTCGGGGAAAGGCTGATCTGATTTAGAAATGGTCGCATCTGTTGAGAAGATTATCCTATTGACTGGTTAATCCGTGTCTAACGGTTATTTAGAAGGCAGTTTCAAATACCCTTTCACGTATTCTGAACCCGGACTTCTGATACCACGTATTTAAGATCTTGATACAGCGTTATCCGCGGTGTACTACTGATTTTTGGGCCACGCAGGTTAGTGCTCAAAAAGTTTTAGTGCAGTGGAGGTATGAACGGACCTTAAAGCCACAATCAGTCATTTTTCCAAACGTAAAATGCCCATTTTATCTTTAAATTGATAGTGTTAGGTAATATCAACACCATATATTTTACTGTTCTTTGTGAAAAACAGGCACTTAAGCATTTTAAAAGGGTCTTGAAGACGCCATTTACGACCTTTTTTTTCCAGCCGTCAAAACTTGTCGGATCCGACTTCATTCGTAAACAAAGCATACAATTTCATTACCTGACCAATACGGGCGTGTTACGCTTAGCTACTACATGGGGGTCCTTTACTACACCAATTTCCCAATACATGGTGCAAAAAAATTGGATTTATGAACAATCGTGGGCGGCTAATTCTGGTTTTACATTTGAAAAAAATCGCTTGACGCCGGAATGATCGCCGGAACTAGACTTACAAAGAACATTGTAATTCCGTAGGCCTCAACCGATGCTTACCCAAAAGAATATCAATTTATCCGTTATTTAGACCATTTCGGCCTTGCCATCGAGGGAAAGCTAAAGGTCCGTCATACTTCCTGCATTGCAGACAGTGCTGCAATGTAGCACTACCAAAATCGTTAATGCAATCCTTGCTTATTCTTCACGCAATATGTAGTACTATACACGAAGTAAAAATTTGATGTATCAAGATGCATAGTCCTTCCAGTTACTGCAACTGTCGTTCATTGATTATGCGTGCAGGAAGTAACGTAACATTGCGGGAAATTTACGGCAATTCAATGCAGTGGCAGGGAAGTAACGGCCCTTTAATTACCTATTAAGATGATGGGTCCGATATCATTTGAGAGCATTTTCATGGTTTTTGCTTTGTTTTCATATTTTTTACGTCCCAATATGTCACATATAATTCTGAGATTAAAAGACACTCTTTGGTATTTGAGCAGTTTTGGTGAGTGTTGGTGATACGTGTTCCCAATAGTAGTATTTAAACGAATCAGATACTGATGTATCTGGCGGCAGGTCTTAGCGGGTGGGGGTGGGGGTTGGGGGTTGTGCGTAGGGTGCGATGTACCCACCCACCTCAAAAAAGGGGCAAATTTGGGGCAAAAATGATCACTTTTGCCAATTTACACGCCCCTATAGGTGAAAAGGTCCACATTGGGGAAAAGGTCCACTTTTGGAAAAATCCGAACCACCCCAGAAAAAATCCGCTTACTGACCGTACTGGCGTGTGGCCGCATCGTAATAATTGGATTTGTTTGTTTAAATTATTTAAATTAAAATGCCATGTGTCTGAGTTTTTTCTATCTCAACTTATTCATCAGTATGAGTGTTTCTTGTGTTGGGTTATAGCTTATATAGTTCACTTACCCCTTTATCAGCGGATTTGCTAAATCAGAAAATCGAAAAATCATCAAAAGATCAGATTTTTTGCATGTTGTAACGAGTATAGGTATCCTAACATAACCTGCAAATGGTAATACTTTGAAATCATCTAATAAGGACCAATGTCAGATATTTTAGATATTACTGTCCGTACTGACGATTACTACAAAAAAAAAACTACAACGCTATGAAAACGATTCTAATCTTGGAACGCTGCTTTTCTTTCCTTTTCTACACTTTGCAGTTGCAAAATAACTTGTGTGAATTCTTTCTGCTACAGACTTAGCCTTTCAATCCTTCACTTTTAACTATTCCTGTCAATTCCAAATATTTGAAAGTTTCGCATACCTTCAAGCAAAACTCTGACGCTTTCTGTTGCGTGATGTGAATGGGGACCTGAAGCTTTTGTGGCGCAAAAACAAAGCTGCGCGTCTATTTTTAATGTTGTAGCCAGGACCAGCCCTCCTTGTAGAACACTTATAAATGTTTGGATAGATGGATGGATGGATGGATGGATGATGGATGGACAGTGTCAAATTCAGAAAATAATACAATGACAAGGTTGTTGTTCTGACAGTTTACACTGTTAAAAATGTTCCGTAATTTACGGAATTTCTGGCAGCAGTATTCCAGTCATTTTTAGGGTAAATTTTACAGAAATTTCTGTTTTTTTTTAATTTTTTAGGTTTTTTCTTTTTTTAATTTTTAAAATTTGTCTCATAGTAGGAAAAAATATGTATTTTAACAGAATTTTTCCGTAATTTAAAATTCCGGAACCAAAAAAAAAAAGTCGGAAATATTGCTGCCAGAAATTTTTTGAATATTTCCGTAAATTAACATTTTTAGCTATTTTTTATGTTTTTTGTTTTTTATTTTTATTGTTTTCTAAAAACAGATTTTTTCCGTAAATTTACGGAAATCTTTTTCTTTAATTTACGGACATTTTTAACAAGTGTAGACTGTGTGAATGTGATGAGATTTTCATTTACAAAGAATTTTTAGAACAGGGCTTGATAATATTCCGGTCAAGCTTTTAAAGGCTGACTCAGAGATTCCTGATGAGGGCGCACCTCAATTTGTTCAAAGAAATCCTGTTTTTTGGCATATCATAATCTTGGCCATGTACTAGTCAGTGTGTGAAATATAAGCTCAAATCGAAGTCCTTCATATAAAAATCACAACGTTGTTATAAAATTCCGGATTCGGAATTTTTGTTATACACGGTATCCTATGTCACGTAATTACTGTAACTAAATGTTTACACATCAAAACGAAAGATCGATTCATCTCAAACTTCGAATGCGCATTTTAGGTTACTAACTTTAGTTTCTCGTTGACATTTTTAATTATGACACCAACAACTTATATTTCGAAAATCTCTGAGGCAAGCCTTAATAGATTGTCAAAACCAGTATTTCTGCATTCCCCTTTAGCTCACATTTGTGGATATTATCTATCCATACCAACACGAGAATATTAATTAGCCAAGAAAGTTGTCTTATTTGACTAATTAAATATTAGACATGCACACATTTTATTTTTTATAACCCCAAAATAAGTGCTAAATGTGGTTTGAATTAAAAGAATGCTTTAAAGGATCTCGGATTAATTATAATTGCAAATATTTCTACAACTTGAAAATTTGGACTTTTTAATTACAAAATTCCGTCAAATGACTAATTAGCAAACATTCCTCATTTTGTGCGGAACGAACTAATTCTAGCATTTGACGAGTCTAAAATTGTCTCTAATTAGTCAATTAATTGTCATTTGACAAATTAAAATTCGTCAGTCATTCTTTGTCATTTTTAAATGTAAATGTAGAGGTAATGAAATATTTTGTAATCATGAAACTACTTTAAAATATGGGAAGGTTATCTGTATCTGCCAGCATTCCAGCAATAACAAACATGTTTTCTTTCCACCATTGACGTACTTTTCATTCCGTTTATAAGTATTGGCACGTGTAAAAAGCTGTACACGTACAAAAACATCTATATTATATATATACATAACACACGTCAATAACGGCAACGACCTCATTTCAGGTACGCTGGAACAGAAAACCTGTGCAAACCAATGAAAACAATATTATTTACGGGCCAGGGGGGGATGGAGGAAACAAGGGGGGGGGGACATGAATTTTTTTTAAACCTTGATGGGGGACACAATTTTGTTTTTCTGACAGAGATGGGGGGGGACGCTAAATTTTGTTAAGCCATCATGAAAAAAGAACTGTTTTTCTGAAACCGATATACCTATTTGTTTTTCAACCATTTGAATAGAAGTGATGTCATAAATATAAAGAAGAGAGCCTCTCAAAAGAATATGCGAGCTAGACTTGAAAAGGTCAAATTTGTAAGGTAAAATCTTTTAACACATGTTTATCATTTTAAAATATATTTCATCCTGGATGTTGTAGATTGTAGTTCAGTAGTTTTAAATATATGCCTTGTCTACAAAATATCACATTAATTTTTTTTCACATACAAGACAAGAAACAAGCCCATGATTTAAACATGAATTTAATTCATCCTTTTTATTAGTTACAGTACTTGTTAATGGAGTTTCATACCGGGGGTTCCTACGACCTGACATACCCAGGTTGTCACACTATGCTTTTCATTTGAAATGCATCATGTATGACAGAAAACTTCATAACATATAGTGTGTGCATTTTTTTAATTATAAGCTGCCAGGGCTTTTGTTTTTCCCCACTACCCCGATTTGAATGGCATTTATTAAACTTTCACAGTAAAATAATGGTAAACAACTAATTTTGATATCACATGGCACAACTGGAGAGTGTTTTATTTTGATATGAAATTTAAAAGTCTCATTTTGGGATGATATTTATTAAGGATTTTAAATGATACACTATCTCTAATTCATTGTTGTACAAAACATAAAGCATGTATTCAATTTCTCTGTTGTTATTGAGTGTGATGTCAAACAGCTCACTTTTATCAATACCTTTATAGGCCTTGCATAAAATTTGGTATACATGCCGGGAATCCATGCTAACCCAGTATGCCAGATAAAAATCAGAACTTATCTCAAAGGTGATATGAAATGATTTTTGAGCATGCTATTACAATAGGTTCAATGTAAAAAGTATCCCATCTGAGAATCATCCTAGGTTTAACAGATTTACAATATGTACCCCAAAATTCATTCTATGATAAACAAAATGTTTATTAGGATCATCAATCATCATACTAGCAGCTTAAATTAGGCCATTACTACCAAATTGTTCCACAATAGCTTTTGTATTGATCTTTAACTGATTACTGAGAGGACGTCACAATATTCCTTGACCAACAATCACCTATATGTTTTATGTGACTCCCAACGTTCAAAGACACTGATCAGTGACAGTGCTCAGTCCACTGAATAAGAGATCTTTTGGCTAAATAAAAGCATATTATAGTTTTTAAAAAATTCATCTGCTTCAAGATGATGAGAAAACTGTAGAGCTCTCTTTAAGCACTCAAACATACTAAAACCCAAGCAAGCTTCGGGGGGCCCCGCCCCTGGAACCCCCCTCCCCCCTTTTCCCCTTCCCCCACTTGTACCCCACCCATTATTGCTCGCGCTATGTGCTTAGGGGCACCACTTTAACCTCTTACTACCAACTTTTCCAGTTGTTTTTACTTTGATCTCCCATTACTTTGAAAAGGCATGTCACATAGTCCTGACCAAACAACCACTTATATGTTTACGTGACCCATCGCTCAAAGACACTGAATACCTTGAACAGAGTGCTCCGACATGCTCAGTCGTCTTGAAAAAGAGACATTTTGGCCTAGTAAAGTCAATATATAGTTACAAAAATTTCATCTCCTTCAATATAATGTCCTTGGATTCTGCTTTTAAATGGTTGTTGTTAGTTCATTTTGCTTTTATGTACATGTATATCGGCAGGTCCTGTATGTCAATCGCTCCTTTTTTGTTTTAACCACACCGTTGGATATTTGTGCCACTGACTTCAACAAGTGTATTTTAATAAATAATAAAATAAATATAATTAGATAACTCCCTGAGGCACCAACATGCTAAAACACAAGAGCTTTCAGGGGCTCAGCCCCCTGGACCCCCCGCATGGGCCCTAAAGTGGGGCCCTGTGCCCCATCCATTATTGCTCATATCTACGTGCTCAGGCAACACTTTACATCTTGTCTTGGGCACCCACAAATCCACTATCGATGCCCACTCATTCTGTTAAAATTTAAGTGGCACTATGTCAGAACACAGTCCTCCTATGTGAAATGTACTTTCATTTTATTGCACACTTGTAAGAGCAACCGGACAAAAAACTGCAGGGCTTTCGTGACCAATAAACACTGACGAGTGTTGTAGGATCATTTTGGCTAACACTATTAAGCCCTCAATATCTTGATGTCTAACCATTTTTCTTTGACAGTAAAGATGTAAAAGAGTCAGCAAAAGGGAAATGCCTAATATTCAGGGAGCAATTAAGAAACATTTTAGCTTCTCGGCAATGTACCTTAAGAACTTATCTTCCAAGAGGAGTTAAAATCATTCTTTCCCTTCAAATGGCACTTTAGGAGAGCTATGGGAATCAATCACTCTTGCTGTCCGCTTAAAAGATGATGTCTGGGCTATTGACCATTTATAATTGATAATTGAAATTTTCAAAGGGGGGATTGAAATTTTTGTCCTATATTCAGTGGGGGACATGAAATTTCAGGAACTTGAGATGGGGGACTTGAAAAATAGCGTTAAAAAAAAGACGGAAATCCTCCATCACCCCCCCCTGGCAAATAATGAACATTCCCTAAGAAACCAAAAAAAAAAATGGTAAACAGCTACAATAGAGTAATCCACGCTTTCGCTAAATTGGCAATAGCGTCTTCTAGCTTCCTTCTTCATCTTTCAATCTTCATTCCAGGGTAAAACCCAACAAAAACACACAACAAACACTGTGAGAAAACAAAACAACGAAAAAAGTTCTGTGTTGTTTAAAAAACTAAACAAAAACACAAACGTAAAACGAGACAAAAGAACCAACAAAACGCAAAGAAAAACGCAAGTCAAAACTCGAACTTTAGAGGTAGGAGACCACGTATCAATCGGATTAGGGCTTAACAAATAAGGGGACCATCGACGCCAACAAAAAAAACAAAACTGAAAACAACCAAAACTAAAAACTGAAAATTCACTAAATAAAATTTTCGATTTTTTTTAAATTTTTTTTTCAGATTTTTTTTTTTAGATTTTTTTTTAGCAATTTTTTTTAGACATTTTTTTGAGCTTTTTTTTTCATTTTTCACCTTTTTTTTCGAATTTTTTTTTCAAGATTTTTTATCCTTTTTTTTTTTCAGATTTTTTTTTTTTTTTTTCGCCTTATTTTTTCACCTTGGCCTTATTGGATGTTATTTTGGCATGAGACTCCTTTTTCCTGTTCTGATTTGTGAAAAAAATTCTGTGGGGAAAATAAAATTTTCGCTATATAAATGGGCTGGTGGATTACAAATCCGGAAACCAGACCACGGAGGAACGAGCGTTTCGCTGTTTGTTGCTTTTGTTCTGCTGTAGCCATGGCCCTGGCGTGCAGGGTCATGGCTATACTGTAGCCTATGCCGTATTGCATGTCTTACTGCTGTCGCATAACTAAATTCGCAGCAATATTTCTCTCGATTAGACTGTTCACACAAAAATGTGATCATTTTGCGTGATTTTGTTGTGGCTTGGGCGATGAATGGAAGCGCAGTTGCTTATTTGAAGCCTTTGACGTCACACTTTGACCCCCTAGCTTACTGAAAAAGCTCACTTCTTCAATTCTCAATATCTGTGTGAAACGAGTGGTTCATAGATACAACCCGCTCACTCCTTTACCGTCTTACTCCCCCCCCCCCAAAACTACTAAACCTATTTGTCTTTCTTTTCCCCAAAAAGAAATTCCTTTTTCTAGACGGGTATTAATTACAACTTGTTATTGTTGATCCTACTCCTGTTATACCCCGTTGCCATTTAGTACAGTGATTGTCCAGGAAACGGGTGGTATCCTTGGTATAACAGGAGCATGGCAGGGAGGGGCGAGTGCTCCCCACTCAGAACCTTTGCCCAATTGACCCCCTCCCCGTCACCCCCAATAAACTGACCGTTAGTACAGTGTCTATGGAAAATGCCCCAATTTCCCCCGTCAGAAATGCATCGGCGCCCCTTCTGCCCCCGCCCCCCCCCCCATTTGAAAAGTCTGAAACAGGAACTTAAATCTTTCTATGGCGTTTATTTAATTGTAAGTTCATCATTAATTTTGCGGTCATTTTAGCGAAAAAAATGGAGGTCCCACTAGGGTTCCGTCAAGTCGGAAGGTGTGTGTGTGTGTGTGTGTGGGGGTTTTTGTGTTTGGTTTTTGTATTTTTATGTTAATTATGATGCTACTATAAGCAAAGGACTGACAATATTTTATACACATTCTTATTTTTTAGATTATTGTGTATTACTTTCTATTATATAAACTCACAGTTATAAATGACGTCCTTATGAGCGTCCATATTAAAACGTATTTGTTGTGGTACTTTATTTGAAGAAAGGCACTGTGTAGCTACACAGTGATATACAACAGATAATGTTTGTCCCTTATTTACGCAATCTGGTGTGGGTTGGTACCCCCCCCCACCCCCGGACGGTCGAATTATAGAAAAAAAAAAACGTTTGGGTGACGAAGTCTTACTACCCATAAAGGGTTTCTTTATAAAGATTATTTCCGCAGTAGAGGCCTATTGAATTATATAACACTCTCCCCTGGGATTTTGTGAAAATCTCTAGTCGCTGCATGATGCAGCCATCTTTCTAGATCTGGGTTGATTAACAACCTGCCATAACCCCCATATAACATAGCATATTAGAACATCATATGTATTATGAAATTGCTTGGTCTATAAATTGTCAGATACATTAGCTGGGGCTCAAATTATTTAAGTGGCTTTAGGAGTTAAATGACAATGGATGTTATAACATATAATTAGCTCAAATTATTCCATTTTTTAATGTTCCCTTGGTGCTTTGAATAAAGTTCTAAATTTATTTGTTTTTCGTGAAAATAAAGGAATTGGCAACCGTGAATTCTGTGTTCCTAATATTAAAACAAGAAAAAGTGGACACGTATTGTATAACAATTTTAGGCATTAGCCTGGGCCTGGGCCAGAAAATTGCTTCTTGCACCACCTGGTTTTATGATACAGTGTAATGTACTTGTGCAGTGCACATTAGAGCACGCCGCCCCTGACCTACAACAACACCTGGCCACATTCATACATCATTTCTTTTTTTTCAGTGAAGTTAGGGGACAGGACGTCCCTGGTGGCCAAACAAGACTTCACAAAAGCTTTACTTTTCAGTTCTGTGATAAACATTTGCTTCTAAAATTTTCAGGATTGGGGCCCCCGCTGGCCTTTGCGAAGGGCGGAGCGCTGAACAGGATGGTGCTGGAGGGGGCAGCTTGAATTTAATGTTTTTGGTTAAAGTGTTAAAATTATTGGGGGAGGGTTGGTTCAGGGTATCGAGCCACCCCACCCCCCCCCCCGCAATCAAAATTTTGTGGTGCCACGCCCCCCTTTTCCTAAGCCCAATCCACAACAAACATCAAACTGAGCCAATTTTAGTCTAATTTTGTGTGAGTTCGTCTTATCGTGTCCAAACACAGTCTCTCAAATATATCCAGCCATAGAGATGTGTAGGCTTACAGGCTACAGCAGCGTATGGCTGCTTCACTTTCAGCAAGGTTCTTATCTGTGTATTGTTGCTCCCGGGCGACCAAACATGTTCTATGGCCTGTGTAGTGTCCCCGTCTGCTTCCAGGTAGCTCCACTCCTCAAGGAAACTTAGATCGCCAATTTGTTTGGTAGTCCTAAGCGACAGTAATGCATGCAACACGGCATTCTAAAAGCAGAACAAAACAGCGACTCGGTGCGTCAGCTCCCGGCGCAGTCCTTCCCGTGGCTGGTTCCCGGCTTTTGTATCCCCAGCCATTTATATAGCGAAAATTTTATTTTACTTCAATTTTTTTTTCTCGTACGAACCGACGCCAAAAAAAAAAAAACCAAGTGAAAAAAAAAATCCAACGGAGAAAAAAAAATCTGAGAAAAAAAAAATTCTAAAAAAAATTGCTAAAAAAAAAAAATAAATTCTAAAAAAAATTCTAAAAAATAATTCAAACAAAAATTCTAAAAAAAATCAAAAAAAAATCGAAAAAACCAAAAAAAAAATCCAAATTAAAAAAAAATTCAAATTTAACAAAACATTAAAAAAAGCAAAATTTTTTATTTAATTTTAATTGTTTTTTTTTTTTACTTTTCATTTTTTATTTTTGTTTTGGCGTCATTTTTATAATTTTTTTTTGCGTCGATGGTACACCGTACAAGAGGGCGGAAATGATAAAATTATTCTCACGAATGTTAGCCCATTAGGGGTGTATGTGTCCAGTATTTGACGCCAGATTTTTTCACGATGTGTCGTGCGAATTTGGATTGATTGCCAAGGATTTTCAATGATGGTGACTTGAATGAGAAGTGTGTTTTTTTTTTTTAGAAGTGGTGGCAACGGTTTTTCAGGTGTTTTTGGAGCATTGTGATGGTGGACGTGGTTGTTTCATTCTTAGACTGAAAGGTGGGCCGGTTCTCGGCTATGTTTTGATTCCTGTCTGATGTTGAAGGATTGTTTGGTTTGATGACTTGTGAAAGTTTGGTGTTCTGTAGATGATTGCCTTATTTGCATCTAGGTTTGTTGCATGGTTGAACATCTGTGAGAATCACCTATTATGTTGTCCTGCTTGACTTGCGCCCTGACGAGGATATTGCGGAGATTTGGCGTTGCGCTTGTACGATATGATAGGGAGTTCCGTGAGGGCAATTTTTGAGACGAGGGTGGCTCTGAATGACTGGCCAATGTTTTCTTAGATCCTTAAGGTTTAGTGAGGTTGGGGTTGGTATGTTACTCCCAGTGGCACTCTCTGGGATTTGTTACGGTTGGTGTTATAATTGAGGCTTTTGGTGACGTGGAACTGCCTGGGCCTTGGCATCCTGAGCTTGAACGATTCCTTTTTGGTAACCGGACGTAGAATTTGGGCGGTAGTTCATCAGTACGAATGTTTAAGTCCATATCGTCAGTGCAAATTCTGCGAAGCCGGAGAGCGAGACTGTATGGGATATTTTTAGTAATATGTCTGGGGTGGCAACTAGATGGTTGGAGGTATAAATGCTTGTCTGTAGGCTTGCTGTAGAGATCTGTGGTAATGTGATTGCTAGGTGAGAGTTTGACAGTGACGTCCAGGAATGGTATTTGAGACTTGGAAAATTCAAAACTTAATTGTGGGGTGCATATTATTGGCGTGACTAACAAAATTGATGAGATCATCTTCTGAATGTGTCCATATAAAAAAAAAATGTCATCAATAAACCTGAACCAGATATAAGGTTTGTGGGTGGAGGTGGAAATCAGCTCCTGCTCCAACTTCCCATGAAGATGGTGGCATATGGGGGCGCATACTTACCCCCCATCAATGTACCAGACACCTGGATGTAGTGGTCACCATTGAATACAAAATTGTTAGAGTTCAGAGTTAATTTCAAAAGATCACACAGATCTTTGGTAGGGGGAGATTTGACTTGGCGGCGTTCAAGGGCCTCAAAACAGGCTTGGATACCATCCACATGGGGGATATTGGTGTACAGTGAGCTGACATCCATGGTACATAAGAAAGCACCAGAGGGGAAATTTTTAATGCTATAGATCTTATTAAGGAAATCTGTAGTGTCCCTTAAATAGGAGGGGATAGATTGGGCAGAAGGCTGCAGATGAAAATCAAGGAATGCAGATATTCTGCAATATCCCAAGCCTGGTCGATTTTATATCATTCCCAAAATTCACAAGCCCAACATACCGTATCGGCCTATTATTTCATGTAATGGTCACCCCACAGAGGAAAATATCTGCATTCCTTGATGTTCATGGGCTTAACATTCGTGAGAAATAATTTTATCATTTCCGCCCTCTTGCTACGTGTCTCTCATCCTCTCAACGTTGCGTTTACTTGTGTTTTTTTTGTTAGATTTCACACCACAGGAACCTTTTTTTCGTGTTATGTTTTCTTCACAGTGTTTGTTTTTTATTTGGTTTACACCTGAAGAAGTCTTATGCATTATAGCGAAAAGCTTGGTCTATGTAGGCTGTTTAAGACAATCTTTTTGTTTCTTTTCTATATTAATCTATATATACTATTATCAAAATAATTATATATAATAGTTATATATATATATTATATATATATATATATATAATTATATCTATATATATAATATATAATGTTTATTATAAATTTAATTAAAATTATATAATATAATGTTCATTGTTTGGGTCCCAACGGAAACAAGCTATTTTTATTTTGGGCTTTCTTGGTTTTACGTTTATATTATCAAGAACTTCTACTTGCTGTAATTTTTAAACATACTTTTACACCCAATGCAGGCATGAATTCTTAAAATAAAATCGACCATCAATAATAACATATTCCCTTTTCTTTGTTCTATAGAAAAGAAAAATTTCGGCGACGATTGAAATCTTTCCTTGATATTGGAAGGGAAAGTGAGGGTGTGAAAAAAGATTACACCAAACAGGAACTTGCAGAATCTTCAAAGTAAGCTTTCCTATGTTTGGAAAGGCGCAAATCAAGAAAGTAAAGATGGTGATGGTAAAGAAGCACATGGAGTAACTTTCAGAGGTAACTATCTTGCTTCTTTCATTATTGTTGCTCCAAATAATTGGTTTATCGTTTTTTAATGGCTCTGTGATATGTTATATTGTTTTGCATTGGGTTTTGAGTTCTTAAAAATGGCATGAGGGTGTCCGCTGTCATGCCTGTCAAACGTTTTGACACTGTGGCGCCTTGGTATTTCGATGGATAAGTCGCGTGTTATTATTAATTATTATATATTATTATTATTGTAGTAAGTAGTAATTAGTAAGTAGTAAAGTAGTATAGTAGTAGTGTACGCCGTCCGTCAGTCCGTCGTTCCTCCGTCTACCTCCCCTCGTCCTCGTCCCTTGGTCGTTTTTCCGTGTCGCTTATCCCCGCCCTCCAATTTAACAACAGCCCCAACTGTTTTTATAGATCGAGATTGATTCTGTGGTTGGTAATTAAAAGTTTTTTAACAAGATGTACTAATTTATAAGCGATAAACTGTACGGTTTAGCAAATATTTAAAATTCAATATGTAAAATTAAAACGTTTTTGTTACATTGAATTGTCCCCTTAATCTTACAGCGTTGTGTGTATACTGACCAAAAGACTACTACGTAAATATCAACTTACAAAACCAGTACAGGCACATAAAAGTTTCGTAAATTTAAGGTGACACCACGGATATACGCAAAGTGCGTCCTGTCCCCCATTGGAAAAACATGTTTTTTTTTTTTTTTTTTTTTTTGTTTGGTCCCCTTTTAATAAATCATCTTTTATTTGACCACATTGTTGATTTAATTAAAACCGACTAACTCTTTCTGTTTAAGTTTATATCTTGAGTTACATACCTCAACAGGGATTCGAAATCAGGTATAACAGCCGGTCTCCAAAAAATGGTACAATCAGAAAAAAATTGGTTAAATATGAACTTTTCAAATTACTTCATTTCTTTAACTTTTGACTAATAGTAAAGAACAAGACCAGGCCCTTTTTCAATGGTGTTTGTTTCATCTCATTTCCTTTTGTCATCCCAGTGATATAATCAATTTAGTTCGATATACCGAAATGGATTTTTGTGCCACTTTTATGCATGGGCAGAGTTGTTCGCCCAGCTAGCCATGCTGTCCCTTGAAGCTCACAAAGATTGCAACTTGACCAAAAGAAACAAACACAGAAATTACATTTAGTAAACAAAGGAAGTCTACTTTTATCGACAACAAGTTTTTTAATAGTCACATAATCAGTTCTAATTATAAAAATCCTTCTTTTTCTTAAAATACAACAAACAATTTATTTATTACACGTCCAATGAAATGGAAGCTCTGATTCTTACCCGATTGGTTTTTTTCATCTGTTTAAATCATGCCAGAAGAAATGTTAATTGGCACCTAAATAAACCTCCAAATCCCAAGAAATGGTTAAAATATGCACTCCATAGGCAATTTTACAAATTTTTTGAAGTCAATAAAAATTTGAATTTGGAAGCAAAGTAATCAAAGTGTTGGTAGGAATTTTGCGTTTCATGATACTTCAAATCTAGAAACTCCTCTCCTCCATATTGCTGTACCCCGGTGGTAACGCTTATTTTCTCATCTGAAAACAACAGTATGTGGATGTTTATTCCACTTTATCTTAAAGCCCCATATCTTACTGATCATAACTTCCACAATTATGTAACTGTTTCGTATCTTTTTAGAGTTTTTTCTTTATGAAAATTTAATCCCTTTTTTAAAGAATTTCGTAGCTGTATGTGAATACTATGTTTAACTAATTCTTCAACCGTTTTCACTCAAACCAGAAATTGCACAAACTCGATTTTGCGTGTTTTCCGCAGTAAAAACCTGGAGTTATCCTCTCGATTGAATACCAATTGAGATGAAACAAAAAAGCCTGAAAGCCTGGTCTTTTCCTCTTGAATGTGATTTACAAAACAACTTTCTTATGTTGAGATATAATATTGAAAAATCGGTTTTTTGATTTACCATTTTTTTGAAGACATGGCTGTATATAGATGGTTTTTTGAAGCGTGGCAGGTCCTGGTACACGATAATTGTTTAGTGGTAATTCAACGATCCCCTCGACTGATCGAGAAGCCCTAATCGTTTTTTATTCCATACATTTCCATGTAATAACCCCAAGAAATTTACGTTTGGCGGGTTCTATTTTTAATCAATAGCTCCAACACGTGCGTGTTTATTTGTCATAAAGCCTTGAACACAGTTTTAGTAACTCAATAAATTTTTGCATTCAGCCATGGCATAATTTTTAAATGACCCAATTTTGTACACTCTTTGTCGACTATATGTAGAATTTGCTCAAATTTCAATGTATAAATGACATTCTTTGAAATCTACAAAATAACTGAGTTAACTTAAAATGTGTTTTTCTCTTTCCAATACTCAACAAGAAATTGAAACAAATGTTGAACGCAGTTAATTTCTCAAACTCATATTTTTTTAACATAAAAATAGGAAAAAACAAATCTAATTGGACCATTTTAATTTTACTTTTGACTTATGTCTATGAAAAGAAAGTCTTTGCTGACATAGCCAGCACATAAAGTGTTTTAATGTGAGCCATCCCTAAGAACAATTATATTCACTTAGGTTTCATGAATTGAGCACAGAATTGGCAAAATTTCCTATTTGCAGGAAATACCTCGCTCATAGAAACTTTAAGGTAACTCCCAGCGCCACAACCGTTCGGCCAAGTCATTGCAAGTCGAAACAGACCCGGTTCGATAGGCCTCGAGCTGTTAACAGGTATGGATTTCGCCTTTGCTTCCCTATCTCTGTAGGTATAGTCGTCGCAGGTTTATATATAGGGGACGGTTTGAGTTTTTGAAGTGGTATTTCATATTACTTGTCTATGGCCGAAGGGAAGTTGTTAAGATTGTCAGAAGTCCACATCCTTTCATTCCATTGTATTCTATCAGTTGTGTTTCCTTTGTTTTGATCTTCGTCACAGAGCCAACATCCTAAAACTGGGCTTCCGTGAATTCGAGCTCGTTCTTGTTTGACTGGACTTTAGTTGAATACTGTTTCAAGCGGGATATTGCTAGTTTTTTTTTGCTTCTTGCTTGTTTTGTTCTTTGATTTTTTGTGTTTGCAAATGATTTTTGCACTTGCATGATTCAATGATCGGGTAATGTTGGTTTGCCGTATTCCAGTATAAGTTTGGGTACGAATAAACTGGTCAGTGTAATATCTAGCAGTATTTTGTTGGTGAGGAAAATTCTGATTTCCACGAAACAGTTTTATACAGGTTGTTGAGTGTGCATGATTATTCCTACAATGGTTGGTTTGATCGCCTTCGCCCTGGACACGTGATGTGATATTCGACAAAGCAAAGTGCTTAAGATTCTTGAACTTTTTTCTAAATTTTGGCATTTGCATTCCTCTTTTTTTTAACTTCTGCCTATTTATGTAGTTGATTTGGTTTGTCCATGTCCTTTCATAGATAGTACTATGTGAAGCGCCTGAGTCCAGCCGTTGTGGAATAGCCCTATTGTAATTAAATGTATAACGGAATACGCGCAAGGTGATATGAGGCTATTGAGGTTTATTCCGTGAAGAGTTTGCAGGAGGTGATAGTACCCTATGTGAAAAACCGAACCAAGTTTACCTTAGTGTAAACCCCAAAATAATTCTGGTGGTATTACGTTCAGCTTTGGGTTTGCAGCATATCCTCGGTTAATTACACATGTGGATAAAGTTTTCAAAATACCCTACTCAAGAAAATACCCACTCAATACCATCTTGGCCGGTGGCACATGAAAAAAATGTTTGTTCATCACGGGTAAGACTGTAAAATGAAACCACCAAATATCAAATTGATATTTGAAATAAATCAGTTTTACTTGAACTTGGGAAGCAACAATTTGCAGCCTTCTTTTACTTGTTTGGATTTTGTGAAAGCAAGTAAAACTTCAAAATCATGTAAAGCGGCAGAGGCCGCGAGAAGCTAAGTTAACCAAATCAAGCGGCGAAAAGCCTGTTATTTCACGAACGCCATCATAGGCGAATTGATTATATAGCATACCCTTAAGCAGATATATAAATAACTTTAAAACTTTTTTTGGTTTTAAACATGCTAACATTTGGACATTTTTTTAGCACATGTTTTTTTTCACACTTTTTTTGCGCGCATCCACAGGAAAGGTTAATAAATATCAATCCTTTGTCGACATGGAAGAACTATAGTAGTTAAAATATACAAACCAAAATAAATTGTATATGTAAGAAATATACCGTTCCTGAGGCGTATCCGCTAGTAAGCGATGGACAACTTTCGGACCTAACACCTATAGATTATATCTATCGCTCCTCGACGACCCGACCTTATATCTCATTGGTTGAGCGCCGTGCTAGCAATAGGGAGGGCGCCGGTTTTCGAATCCGGCCAAGTGCACATTGGTTTTTTTTTTCAACACTTGTGTGCGCCAATTCTTCCCCAGGAAAAAGTTAATAAAATATTCTTGCTAATCGGTTGATTGATCAGTGCTTTGCTAAATATGAAGGAATGTGTGTTTTGGTTTTATCCATTGGAGTAGGATTTGAAATGAAAGAAAATCAAACGAACCCTAGCCAAATAAGACTTTAACCCTATCATTATAAACATGTCTATTTGATTAAATCGTGCAGAAATTACATGAAGAGTTATCAGTGCTTTACGCCTAGACGCATACCCCGCAACCGCGCGCAAGTGGCTGTAAGCCTCCTAAAACTAACACGGGATCCGTCTGCTCATTCATCCACGGTAAGGGTCATTTAGCCGGCTGACCTTATGTTTTTCAGTTTGTAGACTTATGGACCCATCTTTTTCACAGTCATGCGGGGACAATTGAATAATTATTAATTACATTAATTATTTTATAGTGTTTTATTATTTTATTAATCTTAAAAGAATTTATTTATGGAATAACAGCCAATTTTTTTGGACAAAATAAAGATTTGATGACTCACTGCAATTGATTGGTTTATATTTTTGCTTCGGGGGACCCATTCATGTAAAAATGACGTACGTATCCTACATTGGAAAAAACAACCCGAATTATCGCATCGTTCGTCGGTTTTTGAATCAGTAGGAAAAAGGAAATTTTTACTGTTAAGACATAATAAACCGTGTATTTTGGAAAAATAATAGCATTTCTTGGGCAGAGGGTCATGTAACATACGCTTGATTTAACAAGTCGGATTTATAATATATCGTTCCGCCCCCGAAGAGCAAACCGATACCTGATACCTGATACCTGACCCGTGACCTGTTACCGACACGTGACACCAAACTATTATCTCGTTACCGTTTTTCTACCATAGGCAAAGCAGCAAGCATCTGTTAATCCCTCTGTTTTGTCCACGGCCAGTAATCGATCAAGTGTGAAGACTATACATGTTGGTTTTTCTTTAGTAAAAACAGGGAAGGGTATACACGAATCTTGCTCTTTGGGGCATTTCCAAACGGTATTTGTGAAACTGCTACATGCATTTACTATGGCAGTGTCTTCGGTCCCGTGACATTAAAAATCATCTCTTTAAACCTTGTTTTCAAAAAGATCTTAGTAATTCATGATAAATAAGATAAAAATATGGTTTCAAATTCCGTCGGGTTATTGTATACCCCGCCTGCAAATTAGTGTAATTTCCAATAACACGGTCATTTAGTTAAATATCGTGCCTAAAGTTTCACCTCAATCATGCTCTTTTAAATTACCTGTGCATAACTCAAAACTCCAGAAACTTCCCCTGCAAAAGTATCTCTAATCAAACATAATACCCTTGGAACATACGCGCCATGGCTACAGAGCTATTCGCTCTGTAAGTCTGCGCACCGATACACTCTAATTCAACATCCCTATTATAATTATTAACCCCCAAAACCATTGCACTCCTGGATTTAGGAACCATGTATGTGAGCCATTTAGTGGCAAGTGAAATAGGGTTGAATATATTAAAAAACAAAATAAACAAATCTTGAGCTAATGAACGTCCGCTGTTATAGTATATTTCTAAAAAAGGGGAGGTAGCTTTAATGTGTATTGTGTAATGTCGACATTTGTGGAAGCAGCAATTGATTTCAATGAAATGAAGGTGTAGGATGGGGAGCCTCTTAATTTTTGATCTCAAGAGGTTAAACTTACTTAGTACCTTTTTTGGGGACCCTCTATATTCCCAGTGTTTCTTCAGATCATCTTAAATGTTCATGGTGTATGCTTTTATTGTTTTGTTTCAGTTTGTCTTCATTCATTATGATTGCGCCCCTTCATACAAATTTTTAAAATACAGTCATGAAATCCAAATATCTAAATTTATAATCATGTAACGCGTGGTGTCCCCAAAAAATCGCACCTGGTGGCAAGGCGCCATAAGTTTCTTGAACAAAATCCCGTTACTACTTTTTCTTTGTTGTGTTTGGCATGTTGGCACTTCTCCGTTCGGGATTTTCTTAATTGTAAAAAAAAAAAGGTAGAGTCAATAGTTTTTTAAGATATGAACCCCAGAAATCAGTACCTGCAGGCACCAATTTAACCAAATTGAGGTGGCTATTAACTACAAATACGGCACTGACGTTGTTGCGCCAGATACGCCAATTGAATCAACCACCATTTCCCCCTTTTTAAAAGACAAAGTGGCCTCAAACAAATATTAACTTTTATGAATGTTTCCATTGGCAACAACAGCTAATAAACATGCCATTTTCAACACTTATCATTTAACACACTTAGAAGATGGAATTAGAAATGTATGATCACCACCTCTTCGTATTGTCCAAATAAGAAGTTGGATTAAAAAATATTAATCATTCATCATCATTTTTGTGATGGCACACAAAGATTTATCTTAACCCAAAATTTAAATGACAGAATGAATATACTGATATTGTTATGAGTTTTTGTGTTGAAAACATAGGTTTTTTTTCATACTTTCATAAGTTTTGAATGTAACATATTTTCATACCAAGCAATTTGCAGCACACGAAATTTAACATTTTTGTAAGGTTGGAGTTTTTCTATGACTTTTAAAAAAAAAAAGTCATAGTTTTTATATCTTCTTAAACATATTATCACGAATAAATTAATGTTTTATTATTATATTTAAAAATAATTATAAAATGCAGTCCCATTTGACCCAGAAGAAGTTGTTCTGCAACAATTTGGCAAGTAAATGTTGATTTGCCACATATTGTATATTTGCCATATTTTCTTCATTGCCAGTCTTGGGGTTAACCAGCTCCTCATTTTGAAAATGGGGTTCTGCGGGTTACTTGAGTGTTTGGGATCATATCGTAAAACTATTAACTCTACGTTTATGAACTTTTTCAGGAATATTAGCTAACAGTCACCTCTTTACCTCACAACAAAGAATAAGTAGAAACATGCTTTTTGGTTCAAAACTTATGGCGCCTGGCACCAAGTGGTGGTTTTTTGGGACACACGGTATTCTGTTGTAACCTAATAAATTTGTCATGTCTATTTATGATAAAATGTTTGATGTACGAGCATCAATTTTTAAGAGTTCATTTACAGGTAGCATACCGCTCTATAGTTCTACACACATACGTTGCATAGTTTTGACAGCTAGAATTTGTATCTCGCCCATCATTATATTATATATACAGATCGCGCCGGTGAATGTACTGTCAGGACATTATATTTTTCTAGAACCTACCGTGACCCGCTGTGTTGAGTTGTGAATCCCCGCTTTCCGAGTGTGCATCTTCCTATATTTGCCGAATGTTGTATGTATGTATGTATGTTTTGCCCCGCAAAAGGCTCCGTCAGTTTTCGATCCATATTGCGCCAAATTCACAACACGATCGATTGATGTTTTAACCGGCGGTGTTCTAAGCTATATTTGGACAAAATCGTTTCAGAAATGGCTGAAAAATCAACGAACATGTTTCGCGGTTGCTATGATAATTAACCATTTGTTTGTACCGTTACTAAGCGTCCTTATGCTGTGCGTTTGCGACGGGTTGGTTCGCGGGGTAACGGCGATACGCGTAAGACCTATACATTGCTATACATGCGGTACGCAAAAAAAGGCTCCTTATAGTGCAAACGGTGGTGGGGAAAAGAAAGAAACGGCCAAGAACCACGTCATGTTTTTCGCTTTGATTGTCGTATTATGGATACTAACGGTTAACCCCACAGAGATTGGAGAGAAAACAAAATAAAATACACGGACAAATTACGGGATGAAATTATTGACGGTTTAATATTTAGAAAATAGAAACCTATTAGGCCTAAGCCATAGAATATGCTTGCAAATACGAGGAATATTAAAAATACGAATACGTGCTGTGTGACGGGGGGGGGGGGGGGGGCGACACGGTAAAGTACGGATTGAAATATGACGTTTTAATATTTAGAAAAATAGAAACTTAATATAGGCCTACTACTTACAGGATGGCGAGGGCGTTTGAAGAGTTATGAGGAAAATATGTGGAAAATACGGGATTTTATGGCTTACCCCAGGGAAGTACTTTGAGGGGACAAAAATTACACCTTAAACTTATACGTGATTAAATATTGGAGTTTTATTATTCAAAAAAAAAAATAATGGAAAAAAAAATAAAATATACAGAAATTTATACGGGATTTAAAATTTCATTCATTTGACAACCTGAAACGGTAACTACAGGGCTATAGGATTGATAAGGTCCGGGAATGTGATTATTAAAAGTGTAATTGCGACAGGTGGATCCTTAAGTTCAGGGTGACGGGATTGGTTGCGGTGGTCTAGCAAAGTGTTCACTTCATGAATCGCTTCAGTTTCAGTGATCGCTACCCATGCTCAACTAGCGGGAGCCGCTAGGTTATTAAAAATAACAAGCTACTAGAGCTGTTATTAAAAACAACACCCCAGTAGCCTTCTCGAATCTGATCCGTAGTAAGATAACGCACGGGAAACAATAGATAACAACAAAAACCAGAAACGAGAAGTGGTTAAAAATGTAAAATGAACAGGAAATGTTACACATTTAATAGACGAAGAAAGTTTCACACAGCAGTTAACCTTCTCCCTAAAGTGACGTAATTTATTAAATTTGACGACGAATACAAAGAATGAAAATTTCCATAGCGGCTTTAAACAATCTGAGAAAATCAAGTTTAAAGATTTTTTAAAGATTCTTTTCCTTCACTTGAATTAATTTTCCCAAAAATGTAACATGCATTTAAGGTAGAAGTATCCCCATTAAACATTTCTTTTTCTTATTTTTGACACTTTTCTTCAATTTTCCTGGATGATATGAAAATCTAGAATGATATAGGCAAAATGATTATTTTGCATACATATGCAAATGAGGGATCCAATATGGCGGCCATTAGGGGGCCATTATTGACAAAATTTTGATGCATCCTCCCGAGCAAGCTTATATACCACCTATCCACTTCTTACTTGGTATTAAACTTTCAATTTCATTCCACCAGGTTATTGACGTTCTTATTTTTTCTTAAATTGTAAATAGCATTTGATTTGATATTCAATAATATGCAAATCACTGATAATTTGTGCCTCATTAATACGCGTAATGCTGATTATAGAGAAGAGCGGTATGAAGGTACGGTATATCGAAAAAAAAGTCATAGATTTGGGTTGGCAGGTGCAACGAACCGAAAATCTGTGTGTCAGATCATGGACTACATTATCCTTGAAAATCAAACCACTAGCCACCACTGTGGCATGAAAATTGATAAACAATAATTACAACAACAAACAATACAGCATTTATCTGTATTATCGAACACCGTCATTCATCTTTTTCAATTGCTTTCTTGTAAATTAAATGTGATTTTTTTTTTAACAGTGGTGACTCTTTATCGTCTGCATCATGTTGGTTAGGGGTGGGCTACACGAGCACGTGTTAATTTAGAAATAAAGGTGTATTTGGGAAACCGTGCTAATATACAACGAATTGAAACCATGTCGATGCCACTTATTTTAAGTAGAAGAAGGAGGCCGGATGCCGGCCTTCTTTCACGCAAAGTTTATGGCATACCGGTTTTCAATTCGTCGTAAAGAAAGTACCGGTTCCCAAATCATACCTTTATGCTCATTCTAAACCAGATTTATAATTTACATTGATCTTTTAATCACTTTCTCTATCTTTGAAACAAACCGTTTTGTGGGACTTGACCTTAGATGAGTGAAATAACATCCATTGCAACAGTGCGAACCTATGTGGTACATGTTTCTAAATAACGCACGAACATTGACAGCGCTGCGCATAATTTAGCGAACGGCAATATGACGCGAGCGCATTGACCTCCAAATAATCATCAATACATAGCGTAATATCCATGTCTAATTGTGAATTGAACCCGGCAAAGAATAAATCCGCGTAAATTCCGCACACAGCTGCTTAAGAATATTTTGTTCATAATGTGTTCTCTCTCACACATGGTGCATATTACCTAAAGCACTATAAACGTTAAAAGGATACTATATACTTAAAATTAACAAATAAAGCTTAAAAACAAATATAGGTTATTTTGATTATTTTAAAGGATAACGATCCACGCATTGCATTGGCACATTCGTTGAAAATAAATGTATCCGAGACGACGTCTTCCTGATTTATAATACAGCCCATTCATTTTTTAAATAGCTACAACATAGGACCATGGCCTCTAAATTGCACACGGTAAAGGTCCGAGTTTGTTAGTAGCTTTCAAAGACTGTGCATGTCACTTCGTGTGTTCAAATCGACGGTCCTTTGAATTAAAATACAGTAAAAACAGCAGAGATTCATTCAACAACATTCCCCGAGAATTTCAAATCTAAAAAGCATTGCGTGTTCCAAACGGTAGACTTGCAATTTTATTGAATGATCATTACGAGTGGACACTATAATACGTGAGAATGTGTACAGCGTACCCAGGGGGTCGTTCAGCAATACTTCATCAATGGTCAATCACCTGCCTATATATCAGAACTCATCAATATTTACAATCCTCCTCGTTCACTCCGTTCTCGCTCAAAAACACTACTTGTTTCTCCACGATTTTCAACATCATACGGACATCGTGCTTTTTCTGTTGCAGCTCCGACCTTGTGGAACAATTTACCGGTTTACATCCGCCATGCTACCTCTCTGAGTGTTTTCAAAACACTTGTAAAAACCCATCTGCTTACTTCATAACAGTCATTCTCTCCATTTTGCCATGTATTATCTATTTGCTGTTTTTATAGTTTAAGATTGTAACTTAATTGTTATTTAAGTCATAGTGTGTAGTTTTGTTTTGTAAAGGGCATAGAGACCTTCTGGTTATGCACTCAAAAGCATCTCATTATTATTATTATTATTATTATTATTATAATTATTATTATTATTATTATTTATAAAACAACAAGACTCAGATTATATGGCATAACGTAAATATTAAGGTCGTTCTGGGTTTAATTTTTGCACTGCTGGTGCAAAACAAATTACTTATTAAATATACTAACCCAAAATTACGCTTGGTTGGAAGATTTTATTGTAAACAGAAAGGAAAATTTGGTCCTTTGGTTTGAAAGCCCTTTTTAAAGATAAAATAAGCAAATATAACTATTTTACGACTGATGTATGAAATTATTATTTGCATTAATGAGAAGCATATTTTGTTTTGTTAGCTAACGAATTCAGAAAACCTGAGTTCTGTAAGCATGATTGATTTTGATTTATAGCCAATAATCTGATCTTATTATATAAATTTCATGTTAATGAGGATGTAACTTCTTTATTATTTGTGTAAAATCTTGTTGTAAAAATGATGGTGAGAAGCCTCAGATAATGAACCTTAAATTAATACAAAAAATCCAACATGTACTCCAAAAATCACTTTCGCTTAACGGAGCGACTTTGTGCTATCATCTGCAGCCCTATAAAAGAGAAATCAATATTTCCTGTGGCTTAGACTAGTGGGAGGTGTGGTAGGAGATATAGTCCCCCGGGCTCACAGTCCGGGAACAATGGGGAACAATAGGGCGATCGATTCAGTTGACTCTTCACGCAACATTAGTTTCACGCTTTATTCCGTTGTCGTCTATGGAGCCCGGACTATGGTACCTGCCGGACAATGATTACTTTCACACCAGCGCCATGCCGTCCAGGGAAGATTAGAAAATGTGTGGCGAATTGGTGTATACTGATAGTAAAGTGATTGAAGCAGGACAAAAGGAATCGAAATAAAACATTTTCTTCGTACTAAGTGAATATTTTTTAACATTGTCAAAAATGCACAACATGAGGACAGCTAAAAGCTATCTACTTAGTATTGCTTATCGCTCATAAGTTCTCCCACGTACCAGAGTGTAATAGTTGTGATCTACGGCTTGAAAGCATTTCTATGTTGTTGTTTTCTGTTTTCTAATTCATTTTCGGGGTGAAGACCATCTTTAAATGAGAGTGCTCAATACCAAAAAGGCAGAACGTAAAATGTCATTGTAGAGATATTCAAGGAATAGAAGTCGTATTATATAATGATATTTAATATGACAGAATGCAACTATACTTGCTTCTGTTCTTCTAGAAAGTGGAATTTGTGATTATCAACCATTCTCAATTTTTGCAATGCTATTTATTTTTATCCAGGTGTTTAACGCCATGCAACAGCTTTCTACTACGTACAACAATCTTTGCTCTGCTGGAAATACTCTATTTTTAGAGTGGAAATCTACATTTAGATGCGACTTCAATAGGGACCCAAATAATGCCGACTGTGCAGTCTGTATGGAATTTGGGGTAGAAGAAAAGATATCTGGTAGTAGACCTCTTAGAGAAGAACTCCCTGGGTTACAGAAGTTCATGAACAATTGTTTGAAAAGATGGAAAGATCATGTTGACAAGAAAAGAGAAACCTACTATTACCTGAATTTCTTCACTACGGAGCAGTTACTTCGCTTATGTCACGACCTCGCTTGCCAAAGCCAATACACCGAAAAGAAACACGATTATACACAGGTGTTTGCGCTACTCTCCACTATTACTCATGAGTCTAGATGGAGTGATATTCAGGCGTCTCTGAAAGCAGCAATGTCATCAGCTACTAAGGAAATTTTGCAAGAATCACAGACTCAGAATGATGACGATGAATCCAACAAAGATATTCAAACAGCCAAACGTCAGAAAGCGCAGGAAATGGCGACTAGATCGCAAGTAAGAAAACTTTCTCGATGCTAACGACACCCTCATCTGGTTGCATACACCCGCTGGGCGCAGACAAGGATGATGCTGAATATATTACATGGTGTGTGTTAGACCATCCGCGCAGGCACAAAGCGAGAAAAACCAATACAGTGTGACAAAAAGCTGGAAAGAAATTGTTATTGGATTGTTTCAAAGTTGACAACCAAAGGAAGGTAAATCAGGGTACAGCGATATTAATAGATGAAATTGAATTTTTGTATAGTTACATTGGTAATGCATACCTGTGAGGGTAAGCCAAAGAATCCTTTTATTTGTCTCAAAGAATGAATTTCTAATAAGATGATTGGAACGGGGGATATTCCAACGGCCCCAAGACCCGGGGCCACTAGTCTTCCAAGAAGGATATTAGCGTGAACCAGAACACGCGTAAAAAGGACCCTTTTCCGACAGGCTGATTTACGAGCTTACATTGATTAGGGGTGAAAAAAACAGCAATAGATGAAATTGTGATATACGTGTTATGGTTCGCAATACTAAAATAAACAGAGATCAAATCATCACAATATTGTAACGCAAAGCAAGATGAATAAGATCTATTCCAGGCAAGACAACAACGCATTACTCAATAGGGTAGAAAAAATGACATACATCCTTTAGGAGTCCAAAAAGTGCTCCCCCCCTCCGTGCCCACGTACGGGCCTTTCCGATATGAAAATGCACCATGTAGGTGTCTACGCTCATTCATTAGCGGTTCTGTCTGTTCAGTCAGGTGAAGCTAAGGTCATCGATTTACGCTTTTTCATGCACATTTGTTTCAATCTCGTTGGGCTACGTGACTTTCATTATGGTTTGCCATTTTGCAGTAACGCTGGTATTTTGCACTGTCTGTCGGGAACGCATAACAATATAATGTAGGTTTGGAGTGTGCTTGAGTTTATAGGTATTGGGCGTAACGCAATAAAACAAGTGCATAACAAATTCCGTAGTCCCTTTCAAAAGGGAAAGACAAACCCGTGTAAAAATTATTGATAAATTATTAAATGAATCATGTAACCGTCCTGTTGCCCAAATAAAAATTTTCCTTAAATTAATAAAATGCCACATCAATTTCTCTCCTAATATCAGTGACCAAATGATGTAAAGACTTCATAAACATTAACTAAGATATTACAATGGGTCCGGTATGCAAAGCCATTGTTCTAGCTCAGGTGTTTATCACCCTCCAGATTGGTGTTGAGTAACAAAATACCCGTCCTCTTTCATAAATAACCATTTAACATTATGATATAGGTCGTTGAGCCTAATTTTCCTTCTGCAGCGCGTTAATCGAATACAATAAGTTACAATAAGTTACGATTTTAATATCTGCACCAGTCAAGCTTGCAGCAACATTCATGACATGATGTTTGTCTTTCTTCTTCTTCTTTCCTTTTCAGCATAAATGCTGAAAAACATGGACAAAGTTAACTGAAACACGCACTATCGACTCAAGATTTGATTTAGTTGCGAATGAGGATAAATAGGTTGCGCTTGTTCCGTTCGTCATTAAAAAAGACTTTTGTCTAAATCGGAGAGGTGGTAACGCCTAGTCTTTTCAATCGCGAGACAATATAACAATGTGATCCTGCACCCCCAATGACAAGGACTCTGAAGTGTTTTCCTATTACCATACCACCGCACACCTGGCCGGTAATTGAATCTCTTTTGCTTTATGTTTAGCTCGAACGTCTAGCGTATCTATTGGTCCCTGATATCGTGGAAATACATTGAGTGACTTTATCATTTTTCAAAAATGGTGCAGTTTTATTTGGGGCAACAGACGGTTAATATGATTTTAATAATTTTATTATGAAATTTGCCCGTGGTTCCCCCCCTAGCCCCAGATGGGGACAACAAAACAAAGCATAGAAGGACAGGCTCCATAGTCTATTAAGTCTCTCTCCGTATTGTACAACAGAAATTGTCTTTAGCGTATTAAAACCCGTGTTAGAAATGAAGGTAATCGAAGATTTGATTGACCGGAATGGGCTATTCCAGATAAAAAAAAATGCCCCCCCCCTATAGAGGGCATTTTTTGGTTCACGAAACATCTGGAATTCCTGGCTATCCTTTCATGAATTACCTGGAATTCCAGACCACTACCTTCCGTAAATTACCAGGAATTCCAGACTCTACCCTCCGTAAATTAACAGGAATTCCCAAACTACCAATGTAAAAAAACATGGAATTTCCAGAGGATTAAGGATAGGGGTATAGAGGGTGACTTGTCAATTCTAAAATCTCCAAAATAATCCAAACAAAACTCGGAAATAAAATACAGGAAGAAAACGGGTTATTTTTTTTCAGGAATTTTTCTACAAAAAAAACCTGGAATTCCATTATCCTCTATACCTACTTAAGTTGAAAATATTAATTTTTCCCCGTGATTTTCCTCTGAAAATCGTAAAAAAAACCTGAAATTCCGTCACCCTCTATACCCATTGAAAGGAACGTTTTTTTTTTTTTTGTGGAGTTTTTCTTGGATTTTTTTTACAGAAAAATTAAAATGGCTGGAATTCCCACCCTGTATTAGACATTAAATTCTGGAATTCCAGTTTTCAAAAGTGACAAAAAGTCTGGAATTACGGCTCCCTCCTGAGGGGACATTTTTTTATCTGGAATAGCCCAATCCGTGGTTACATAACATGTCAATACTTTACTTACAAAGAGTTACCTACTATTGAAAAGAAATGCCACCTGCAGCTTGCTTTCCCATTCTGACATAAATTTAAAGAGGACAAAACGTTGCTTGCTATTATGTTAACAATAGTGCCAAACGTAAGAAAACACCCGATTACACTATACAATTAATAACTCTTGACATATTATGTAACTGTTATAAAGGCTTAAACTTTCAACAATACACTGTCATTCAAACTAACTTACAAGCTAGTATATGGGTCATGTTTGGACTCTGTGTTTTGCCTGCCAATGACGACGACTTTGATTGGTACTTCTTGGAAAACTGTTTGCCTAACCTTATGAAGTACTGACCAAATCGCATATGACAAAGATCACATCTTTGTGTTTTGTCAAAAAACAGCAAACATCCTATTGATTTCGTGTACAAAACTTTAAGCTCATGGAGGCCGCCCTTGCCGACATCCGAATAAATTTTAATTTGGTAGAGATGTTATTATTTTGACAAGTTGCACACTTTTAGACTAGGGACAAGAACAATGATTGACATGAGGGGCATCAGATTCACCCTATTGCTGGTAATAACTAATATACGGGGAGGCACTCTCATATTAAGAGAGGGTCCCTAGTAATGGTGTTATAACACAATGCTACTGAACGATACACCATGTCACAGTGTACACGTTTACAATCGTGTAACAACGATTCAACTTGGCAATAGGGTTGCTTGAAATCGGCAGCGACAGTTCCGCTTTACATTGACATTTTAAAGCGTTACTAAAATGATGCAATCAAAACCTAAATGCCATTAAAACCTAGGGGTGTCCACCTCAAAACAAAACTGCAATCTCTATAGAACATATTTCTACATCAAGTGGTGACATAATCTTTTGAGGACACCCTCTAGAAAAAATGCTTAAAGTTGCAACAAATTTCGCATTTTTGCATTGCGATGATCAAACTCGTGAGGGATTACGGGTAGTCTGGCAAGTCGCGCGGCGGCGGTAGTTTCAATCCATACAAAAACGGACATTTATTTTGCGCCGCCAGTTTTTGACTTTTCTCGTGACCATATTTGGAAGCTATCCCGGATGATTAAGTTTAACCCTCGTCTACCGAAGGAGGGGGGGGGGGGGTGGTTACCACCCCCTCCCTCCTTCAGGTTTTTCCCCGGCTTGCTAAAAAAACCCTTTTGGTGCCAAATTATTTAATGTAATTGTCAATTGACATTTCCGCTCCTTTCCATCCAAAAAGAAGCATCCACCGGGGTATAGGTAAGATACAGGGTGATCCCAAAGTGATGGATGGTGCCTTCGGGACAGAAGTACCAACATGCCTTGCACAACAC
Organism: Ophioderma brevispina; assembly: GCA_023653785.1. Lineage (NCBI taxonomy): Eukaryota > Metazoa > Echinodermata > Ophiuroidea > Amphilepidida > Ophiodermatidae > Ophioderma > Ophioderma brevispina. Next base: position 68,206 of record JAMKCH010001250.1, read on the forward strand.
AGGAATATCACAGACACTTGCTTTTGGTACCAATAGATAGCTATGGTCTTATTCTTTCCATTGATAAAAAAATGACGTCTTAAAATTCGCATGTCAGCAAAACTGCCAAATTCCATAGACACGTAGTGTAGAATAGGGGAAAATTCAATTTTTCGCCAAAAAACGTTAGGAAAATCAGATTTTCATACGGTTTTTGACCCTACTTGATGGGAAATGACTAGTTTTATATAATCAGAGCATTTTAGTGCTATAATAATGTGTTCGAGTTGCTGAAATTGCCAAATCTCAGTTCCACCCTATATTCAGGATTGCGTACTTTATGGCTTCAACATATAAAGTCATAAAAGGGACGTAATAATGGAGAGTTAGTACTTATTTTGGTACCAATGGGAAGTAGAAACTCTAAGCTATCCTGTTGGTACCAAATTTACAGGAATGGGATGTTTAGTAACGAAAATCACAGGGGGCACGCCCAGGAGTTTTTGTTACAAAAATGGCTCAGGTAGACGAAGGTTATACAAAAGAATATTTGCGACGTATAAATGAATTCAGAAGGGAAGTATTTAACACATCTGACCCTTAAATAATTCATCAAAACTGGTTTATACAGGAAGTCGAACATAGAGGGAGTTATAGAAAAGTCCAAAAGGTAGATGTGCATAATGGACTGACAGAAATTTTGGCATTTGCAACGCTGTCGTTTAACATTGCAAAACCCCTTCACTTATGACAAATACACAATTCCGAGCATTACCGTCACAGGTATAGTTTACTAGACAAATACAACAAACCTGTGCAAATAATCTCAACAATTTTGAAAACTGGGGCGCTCTTAAAATGTGCTATTATTGCTTTAACTGATAGAATAATGGGTTATAGTAGAGGCGTTATATGACACATGCCTTATACAACCTTGAAAAAATTCTAATAAAAGGACTCTTTGTATATTCTGGTAGGCCTATATATGAATAATTACCAAACAATTTGTCCTGCCTTCTAGTTGCTGCGTTGGTCAGATATTCAAGGTCAAAGGTCAACGACCTTTATACGGCCTACATGTATGATGGGTTATATAATGCTCCCAATTGGCCTAAGAAGCAAAAAGATGGTGTCTATACCCATGTTTTGGGGTCAATAAACACAATAAAACAGTCTTGAGGCTTACAAACGAAGTCATCATTATCTTTCAATATAGAAAGCACTTTTAATCAAAATTTTTCCACGTTTTCTCAACATAAATTAGCCAATTCGTCAGTCTCTACAAGTATCAAGTAAACCAAAACATTGACCATAATCTATAATGAAAACAGCCAAAATTGTAAGAATTTGTCCGACCTTCTAGTTGCTGCGTTGGTCAGATATTCAAGGTCAAAGGTCAATGACCTTTATAAGGCATGTGATGGGTCATAACTGCTCAGCCAATTGGCCTAGAAGCAAAAAGGTGGTGTCTATACCTATGTTTTGGGGTCAATAAAAACAAACATATTTTTAGGCTTACAAATGCAGCCATCATTGCTTTTCAGCATAGAAAGCACTTTTAATCTGAATTTTTACAAGTTTTTCTCAACGTAAATTAGCCAATTCGTCAGTCTGTACAAATATTAAACAACAATATTTGACCATAATGAAATAGCTACAATATTATGGTCAAATCAGTGAATACTGTTCTTAGATCCTCGAACTGATGAGTCCCGTGTGATTTAATAGTGTGGTACTAGTGATAGACCTTTTTGCATAAATATTTCATTTGGGTACTATTAAAAAGCCCATTACCACCACTAAATGAGCCAACTCCCGAAATAGTCGGGACTTGGCATGCACCAAATATCACGTACCACATCAAGCGGCCCTGTGATTCGCCCTTCGCAAAATGTTTCTAAAAAAAACCCCTTCCAACGACCTTCTTGCAGGTGGAGAATAACAAATTGCGTGAGCGCCATAAGGTCGTGGAAGGTAAGTATCATATTCAAGTGTATCACCCTCTCACTCCTGAGAGGGAAATACACTGTACTA